>WYDF02292277.1:2433-16187 GCA_009867245.2 Adranes taylori | reverse complement strand
GGGGGGGGGAGGGGGGGGGGGGGGGGGGGAGGGCGGGGGGGAGGGGGGGGGGATATTTAGGGGGAATGCATGTACGGGAATGAATTGCTTGAGAGAAGGAATAAAAAGTATTGGGATAATGGAAAGAAGTATTGAGAAGAAAATGGTGAAAAGTCTTTATTTTTTCTAGGGGAGGAAATGGGTTTTGTTTTTTTAATTTTTTTTTTAGATGTTTTGTTGTCAAACTTGTATTTATAATTTTCCACAGTACTGGGTGCTCTTACAACATTTTTAATAAAATTGTTATAAAAAAAATATAAAATAAAACAGGCTAGTGCATCAATGTACTCAGACGAATATCAATTTTGTCATAAACAAAAAGTCTGTGCATATAAAATTATCTGGTTTTCTGAGAATGACATTTGCAATGCTGTTTACAATAATTTATTTGTATATTTGCATTAATCTTTATTTATTGAAGGAATTTAAGTTCAATAGGTCACATGATTTAAATGTTATTATCAAGTGTAAATAAGTATAATTATTATATCTACATCTATTTCAAACAAATATACTTATACTTTGTCTAGTGTTTAGCAGAGAATAATAAATTATAAATTGGAACTTGAATAATAGAAAGCAATTAGAAACATATGGGTCCAGTATGAGGCGTAGATAACTCCCCCTCCCCTCCCATATCACTTGGATTTTCTGTCAACAACAAAAACAAGAAACGAATCAAGTGGAGAAAATATTTCGTCTCCGTCTGCCAGCATTTCCATCTACCTACATAGCGCAAATGCTGAGAATTCGTCCACTGCTGAGGGCTGAGGCTGAGGATACTTCAAATGCAAGTTTTGGTTTTGAAGTATGTACAAGTGTTTAATCATACTTGGATACCAGACAAAGATTTTAAGTTTCCTGTTTCCGATAAACGAAATTTGACGTTTCAAAGTGGTTATCCCAGCCTATTTTGATGCCTTGAAAGGAGCACCGTGGAAAGTGTGCATAATTTTTGGAACCAAAGAAGGGAGTCGTGGGAAATAAAACCATTTACAAGCTAGCAAAATGCTTCAAAAATTTCGATGAATATGACTCAATGCAATATTCGGAAGGAGAGATATGGAAATATTTGCGAAATAGTAAGAAGGAGCAGATGGGTAGAGAGAAAACAAGTTTAAGTATAGGAGAGTGGAAAGAAGCATGCAAACATAACGTGCTACAGGGGGTGCATGGGGATACTAGTAGGAATATAGAAAGAAGTGATCTGATAGAGGAGGAATGGAGTGGAGAGAAAATCAGAATGGAAGAAATTAGGCGAATAAAGGGGGGAGCTGCCGGACCTGATAGGATGCCTGTGGATGTATGGAAGGACTTAAATGAGGAGCGTTAGTGAGAGGCATGAATAAGATATGGATGGGTGAAGAGAGTATGTCGGATGATTGGAAGTAAGGAGAGATTGTGCCGTCGTGTAAGAGAGGGAATAGGAGAGATGTGAATAATTATAGGGGCATCACGATAATGAATGGTTCATATACGATTATAAATAGAAAGTTAGAAAGTGAATTGAATCAGAAAAAGATTTTGTCGGAATGTCAAACGGGTTTTGTGAAACAAAAGGGAGTAATGGACAACGTTGTGGTATTAAACTTTTTAATAAATGAGGAGATAAGATAGGGTAAAAAGTTATACATACTATTTGTAGATTTAAAGGCGGCTTTCACTAAGATTGATAGGGAAAAGTTATGGGTGAAGATGAGAGAGAGTTATGGGTACGAATATCTGAAAGGTTTAGAATGAGAATCAAAGAATTGTTTGAAGAGACAATGGTAAGGGCAAAGGTTGGAGATGAAGTATCTGAATGGTTAACGGTGGAAAATGGGTTAAGACTGGGTTGTCCGCTAAAAGCTGGTTAATTCAACATCTGTGTTTCTGATTTGGAAGAGGTGTTGAAGAGGGGGCAGGATGGCGGTGTGAATATAAGTAGTAAAAGAATATGGTCATTGAGCTACGCGGATGACATGGTGTGTATGGCTAGTAGTAGGGAAAGAGATATGAAAGAGTTAATTGGAAGGATGAAAAGATATATGGAAAGGAGTATGGAAATGAATGTGAGCAAAACGAAAATAATGGTATGCAAGAGAGGGAGTTGAGAAAATAGAAAGGATGAATTTGAGTTAAATGGTTTAAAAATTGAAAATGGTGGGGGCGTGAGTGGACATGTAGTATGGTAGTAAAATAAGCGATGGTGGCTGCGGAGAGATTAGCGAATGTATGGAAAGAAAAGTTCGGTGATTCGGTCAAAATGAGAATGTTAATGTTAAAAGTGTGTGTAAGTAGTATATTAATGTATTGGGCGGTGAAAGAGGGAAAGGGAATTGAGAGAATGGGGCTGAAATATTTGAGAAGGATATTGGAATTAGAGAGATGTACACTGTGGGATATAGTACTATAAAAAACTAATAATAAAGGGTATTAAAAAACGAATCAAATACGAAAGAAAAGTTATGATGCGAGAAGAAGGGAGACTTGTGAAAAGAATATAATATATACAGATATTAAAAAACGCAAGATCACGAATAGTTGGGTGAAAAATCGTAGAGATTTATGGGATGTGGATAGTCGGTGGACGAATGGTATAATAGGTTGAATGAAGATAGGATGTGCGAGGGGGCAGTGAATAGAATGTTGATAGATGTAGAAAAGCAAGAAAGAAGTGTGAGGATGAATAAATGCATGTATCATAGAAAGTATGATGTATAAAAAATGAGTGGAGGGATGCCGGAGTACATGTTAGAAAGATCTGGTATGAATGAGAAAAGGAGGATTGCAAGATTTAGATGTGGAAATGAAGAAAAAGTGAATAGATATTGGGTGAGGGTTAATGAAAGGAAGTGTAGATTGTGGAATGAGAAGGTAGACGTATGGGATCACTGGATGAAAGAGCGTGAGGAAATATGGTTGAAAGGAGGCGAAGAATTGGATGCATGAATGAAAAAGGAATTAGGAGGATAATGGAAAAAATCATTGGAGAAATCGATAGAGAGAGGCGATGATGAGAAGGATGAATGAAGGAAAAGAGGGTAGAAAATTACGGAAAGCGTTTTTATATTGGATTATGTGGTTAAATATAGAATATGTAATTTAGTTGCAGTGTATTAGGGTTTTAATCATAAATAAAGGTTTTTGTATTATATTGTAATTATGCTCCTGCTATAATAAACAATTTGATATTCGATCAAAATAACGCCCTGTATATCACTAACAGCTTTATTGAGAAATATCTTAGGCATATTGCAATTAGAATCACAGTGTCTATATCCATTTAAGCAGTGCAATTATTATTCTAATTAGGTATTTGCATGTAATCACGTAGAGTTCATCAGTATGTATGTACGTACAGATATGTATGTTCTCCTTAATTAAGTAAGTATTCATTCAATAGATTCATGGATTGCATATTTCCAATTCATACAACGTAAATACATTTTTTGTATTTATGTCATCACAGGAACTGAAGGTATTATTACCAAGTCAATATTAATATTTTGTTCGTGTAGTGAATTAATATTCTGCGTGAAAAAAAAATATAGAGAAAATCTCGTGGCGGATGACATCAAATCCATATCAAATAATACACATTAGATAATCATACTTTTCAAGGGAACGCTATATAACTGCAAATTTATTTCTTACATTCAAGAAATGTATTAAAAGATCCATTAGAACAGAAAAAAGTTCTCATGTCATGTTTGATGGAAACATCACCGCTTCGAATAAAAATAGTTTAATTTCCCAGTCCCCATAAGGGGCAGATAGCTCTGCTGTTCGGAGCCACTTTTGGGAAATTGGCCAGACTACCTTAACCTTTTGAAATCGTCTACGCACAAATTCGCGAACCCATTAATTTTCCGGTACCCATATTTGCCTATTTTCCGGTACCCATACAGCCAAGCTGTCCGCTCTACCGCGGTCGCCTTTTGAGTCACTTGAGGGAAATTTATAACAAGGCAGACAATAATAAGCAATAGATTCAATACATATAAGTAGAAACATAAATAAAATGATTTTTAAAAAGCATAACATAAACCAGACACAACACATAAAAACATAGAAATACCAACTATGAAAAAATAAGAAACAAAAACCAATTATAATGTAATAATTGTAGTTTCACCTGATGATGTTTACAGCTCAAAACTGGACGATGAAATTAAATATAATAGAACAACAGAATATAAGAAAAACAAGGAAATATTTTTTTGTTACTAAAACTAAATCAAAAATACGGACACCAAAAACCAAGAGTAGCTAGTGAATTTAAAGACTAGCTACTAAATTTAAATTTTAAATGCAATTTTCATTTTAGTGAAGAACCAAAATAAAGTTGGAGCGTAGTCTTTTATTTCTCAACAAATAATTTTATGGATAATATATTATTTATAACATTGCATACTAAGTTCATTTTATATGAAATGTAATTCTGGTAGTACTATATATATGCACGTACTATATTTCAATTACGCGTAGATTTTACTCTCAAGGATATAAGGAAAACAAAAAAAAACATTTCTTTCTTTAATACATAGGTTAGGAAAGCAAGTAATTTACATATTTACTGTTTCATGCAGACTAAATATTTATTATTGTTATGGCTTGAACACGCCAAAAAATACTATAAGTACGCTATTGTTTGCAGAATCGAACTTAGAAAAAAGTAAGGCTAAAGGACGATATATTTCAAAAATACACAAGTGAGATATTACCGAAATGTGTAAAGTAATGTTGACGGTAAAGTAAAGATAAAGCTACTTTGTATTTAAATGTGACCACATTTTTTAAATATAATAAAGTAATTTTTGTGGAAAAGTTAAAGTAATGTGGTAAAGTAATTTGGCATTAAAATATAACTACATTTTTTAAGTGTAGTAAAATCAATTTGGTATAAAGATAAAGTAAAGTGGTAAAGTTACTTTGCACTGAATATAATCACATTTATTAAATGTGGTAAAGTAATTTTTGTGGTAATGGTAAAGTAAAGGTAATGCAACTTTGCATTGAAATGTAACCAACTTTTCTAATTTTGTAGCAAAGGTAGATTAATCGTATAGTAACTTTGCAATGAAAGGTGACCACATTGTTTAAATGTGGTAAAATTGTTTTTGTGGTAAAGGTAAAGTAATAGGGTAAAGTTAATTTGCACTAAAATATGACCACTTTTTAAAAATGTAGTAGTCTTTTTTGTAATAAAGGTAAAGTAATGTGGTAAACTTACTTGGCAGTAAAATATGACCACATTTTTTAAATGTGGTAAAGGTAAAGCAACTTTCCATTAAAAGGTGACCAACTTTTTTAATTTTGTGGCAAAGTTATAACAACTTTGCACTGAAATTTGACCACATTTTCTAAATCATTTTGTTGTAAGGTAATGTAAAATAATTTTGCATTAAAACATGACCACAATTTTTAAATGTAGTAAAGGCATTTTTGTGATAAAGTGAAAGTAATGTGGTAAAGTAATCCTGCACTGAAATTTGACCACATTTTTTAAATGTAGTAAAATAATCATTGAGGCAAAGATAGTGTAATGTGGTAAAGTTACACATTTTTTAAATTTGGTAAAGTAATTTTTGTGGCAAAGGTAAAGCAATTTTGCATTGAAATGTAACATTTTTTTAATGTGATAAAGTAATTTTTGTGCTAAAAGTAAAGTAATGTGGTAAAACTTGGTAAAGGTAAAATAAGGTGGTAAAGGTAAAGTAATGTGGTAAAGTAAGTTTACACTGAAATATGGCCACATTTATTAAACGTGGTAAAATCATTTATTTTATTTATAATTGTGAGCCGATAAAGATGACTTTTTGCAGGTGGTAATTCTTTAAAATATATGGAAACAGTGTTTGAAATAATGAAACGTTGATAAAACTCGTTTATATCATTTAAGATACGCGGTTGGAATGTTGCATACGTATTTTGACAGATGCAGAGTAGAGGTGGGTAAACCTAATATTTTTGTAGAACAGGTAGGACCTGCTCCTGTTACTTACAAATACTTGTGGGCAATAACTGTTACCACGACTGTCCCGTCATTTTTCATTTTGTACTGAATCAGTGAGTTTAATATTAAAATAATAAATAAGGATTAGTAGATATTAAAAAGGTGCCTATAAAATTAAAGCGATATGGATCCAATAATCCAAGCACTGTTTGTTAAAGCGACTCGTTTGAAACTGGCCGAAGGCCGAAATGCATCGCGAATTTAACAAATTGTGTATTCGACAAGTTAGTTATAAATAATTATTGGAGCACATAATACAGCGACTTAATAGAACTGTATTTAGTTTTGACTTAAAACAAAAATATATATTTTTTATTTAAATCAAATATGAAATATGAAAAATTTTCATTGTAAAAATAGAAACTATATATATATATATATATATATATATGTATATATATATAATGAAGTCGCTATCCGCGTCTGTCTGTTTGAACGCGTTGTAAACTACGCAAGGTTTATATATATAATACATGCATATTTGATTTATAGAAAGTAGGGAAAAGTCGACATACATATCAAGTCGACATATTTCCGTGTGCTAACGTTATTAACGCTGGCTAAACCTTTACGCGCAAGACAAAGTTCGCCTGCACGCACAAATGCATGCTTCTCATTGTAGTCTACAGTATCAATGAACGATTTGTAGCGATGACACGTATGTTCGCAGCTCTCCAGTAAAGAAATCCACACTCTCCACGAAAAACTTCGTGATGTAAAAAAAAATAATAACTATTGTAGTTGTGTATGTTTAATATAATTTTCTACTAGTGACTCAAAGTATTCCCTGGCCGCGCCAGCGGCGCGGATAACGCTGGAGGCATTCCCTGGCCACGCCGGAAAACATGGGGACTATAAACTGTCAATGACAACGCGCCAAAAAATGAATCGGATGATATATGTGTCTAAATTGCTCGGACACTTATGACGCCTTATTAGTACACTGAGCTGTGCGGCACCGGGGTGGGTCTCTAGTATTCTATAAATATGTAAAGAAAAAAATTCAGCTTAATATCTTCAATTTTCTGCCCTTATTAAGCCATCTAGATAAATTAGAATAATTAAGAAAATAAACAAATGATATTAAAAAGATTTTTTTCATAAAATATTCGTGATCTTCGGCCACTTGGAAAAAATAAATTTAAAACAAAACCACATTCTAGAATATTTTCCTATAACTTTTAACTAACTTGGCTGAACACATGCGTTTTTGCCTCTCTCTAAATTGATATTGTTCAATTTAGAGAGGCGCTCTAGCTTCGTACATACCACTAGGTAAAATTGTTCTATTGAAGATTTAATCAATTAGCATAGGGTACGGTACAATCAATTAACCAATATTTTTCTTTGTACTTTGATCATAAAATAGATCTATCGTAAGTTACCCGATGACTGTTCTCTTACATAAAATGTTGTTTACCATGCTAAACCTTCTATGGCGTCTAATTATTTTAAAGTATTTACCATATAAGTCAGTACTTAATGCTCCATCCTTTTACATCAACCTAACTAGGAACGTCGACAACTCTCCACCTTACAATATATATGAAGTTATAAATATTAAGAACAATAAACCCTACCTTTATTACCCCGTTATTGCGTATATATATTTATATATTTATGTGTTTACCCATATATAGTAATTTGAGTACTTTATAATAATATCAAGATCAGCGAATTTCTTACCCAATCCTTTATGTTACAATCAGCGTAAGAAAAGCAGTATAGTGGTCAAAAGCATAACCTCGATCCTGTTTTAATAAGATAAAATTCTGTAACAGTTTCTTCTCATTTTTTAAAACGACATGGGTTGTGGGGCAAATTATCCTGAAAGTTGTACCTTTCTAAAGGGATACTTTTCAAACCCATGTTTATACCGTATATGTTTTTAACACCGTTAATAAAAATCCGTCTATTTATGCTTTTAAATTAAACGTCATGTTTACTGGAAATTGATTGAAATTGATTTTCATATTACTCGAAAAATTTTATGTATTTAGATTTGACCTCTTATATATACCAAAATTAAACATACTACTAACACCTACATATTGTACGTGATGTCTACTACAGGTATTACAGATTTTATTCGATAAACATAATTTTGACGATAGGCATACATACAAAGCAAAGTACAGACTTGAACACAAAACCGACTTGAGAAATAATTTTTCAATGTCACGGTTCACAAATTTAAAGAAATATATTTAAATAGGCAACAATGTCGGCATTAAGTTGATAAATTTCAACACCAGAAAAGTTGATTTATAAAGCGAAATCTAATCAGAAATCATCTACACTGTCCAAAGGTGTACGGAAAATTTGGATTTGTCCTCCCAGAAAAAAATACGTTCCGGCGTCTAACGATAAATATATAGGAGGAATGAAACTGGTGGTCGTGCAGTTGTTCCGCATGTAAAGCACTATAAGCAAACAATGATGCAGAAATCTCTATTACCGAGCGGCCATACAAATTTGGCACTATTGTAAATTCATTTGGTTAAGACACCTTTTAGCTTCAAATTGATCACATCGACTGCGCCAGACATACTGCTCAGAGGGGACAATTGGTACAAATTTTCGCACGAAAAGACACTGGCCTTTTCTTAATGCTTCAGAAATTTTACAACATCTACTCTATGTAGCACATACTTATATAAATGCAAGTTTGTAATCACCTAAAGACATTTTCAATGATTTAGTGACATCTAGCGTTAAAATATAATATTAAAAATAACATAACATCAAAATAGTTGTTTATATTCTTATCAACACAACGATATACGAAAATCTACGACGATATGTGAGCAAAAAAGTGTCCGAGAATTGACCCGTAAGCATTCACCAATATTTTAATACATTCTATGAAATAAATAACTAGAATGGTGATTGTGCCAGGCCTTAATGAGCAAAAGAAGTAATTAAAACGGGCGCAACTATCTCTATTGTGGCAAGATAAATTTGCTCGTTTTATGAACGTAATAATCGCAAATAATTCAAGCGAACTGCAAAGCGGAAATAATTTCCTTCTCCTATGGCTTCTACAAATTGCCTGTTTCCATTAGAAGTTCGTTCTGTTGTCAAAATGACAACGGCAAAAACCCATGCGCAAGAAAATCCAAGAAATAAGAAAACTCAGGCCAAAACACACCAACTAGAAACTTTGATGACATCTACGAAATCATCGGCTTGAACTCAAAGAAGACCTTGCATGTCCCGCCTGATTTTAGAATTAACATCCAACACTAAACTTGCAGAAGTAAGAAGTCTTCTCTTCTCCATTAAATTTATGCCATTGCCGCCAAGTCCCACTGACTCCAACTCTTGGAAACAATATATGGACATACTGCTGCTCCGATTCCGATTATAAGACTGCAGACAAGCTTCAGTAGATAATACAATCTGTCAACAATCTGGTAAAAAGCCATTCAATTGTTCCGAATGTGAATAAAATTTGTTTAATAACACATAAACGCCTACATAGTGGAGAGAAATCATTTTATTGTGCCGACTGTGAGTTCAAGACGGCAGATAGAAGTAGGATGAGAAGCCACAAAACAAAAAGCGACACGTTCGTGCAAAAATAGGAAATTTACAACGCAGACGAATCAAGGGTCTTTTGTAAATGTCTTCCCACTGGCACATTGGCATTCGAGACTGAACGTAAAGCAACGGGACACAAGAGTAGCAAGGAGAGAATAACAATCATGTCATGCAGCATCGCTACGGGCGGTCACTTAGACTTCTTGTAATAGAAAAATCGAAAAAAACCAAGGTGATCATTTAAGGACACGAGAGCAGCTGATTAATTCAACGGATAGAAAGGATGGAGAAACCAAAAAATATTTGAAGCTTAGTTCGAAAAGATTTTTGTGCTTCAAGTGTGTAAACATCTTGAATCAATAGAGTTGCAAAAAAGCCTGCGTAGTTGATTGTCAACGCACACTCGCATCCACCTACAAGTGTGCTTAAATCCTCTGATGGCAAATTTTTCCAACGTTTCTGCCCCCAAATGTTCATGCGTTAAATGCAGTCCATGGACCAGGGAGTTATTATAGCCATGAAGAGAACTTACAGAACAAAGTTGCTAATATCGAAAATTGAAGAAGGTTGTGAGAAGGCATACATACAAAGCAAAGTACAAACTTGAACACAAAACCGACTTGAGAAATAATTTTTCAATGTCACGGTTCACAAATTTAAAGAAATATATTTAAATAGGCAACAATGTCGGCATTAAGTTGATAAATTTCAACACCAGAAAAGTTGATTTATAAAGCGAAATCTAATCAGAAATCATCTACACTGTCCAAAGGTGTACGGAAAATTTGGATTTGTCCTCCCAGAAAAAAATACGTTCCGGCGTCTAACGATAAATATATAGGAGGAATGAAACTGGTGGTCGTGCAGTTGTTCCGCATGTAAAGCACTATAAGCAAACAATGATGCAGAAATCTCTATTACCGAGCGGCCATACAAATTTGGCACTATTGTAAATTCATTTGGTTAAGACACCTTTTAGCTTCAAATTGATCACATCGACTGCGCCAGACATACTGCTCAGAGGGGACAATTGGTACAAATTTTCGCACGAAAAGACACTGGCCTTTTCTTAATGCTTCAGAAATTTTACAACATCTACTCTATGTAGCACATACTTATATAAATGCAAGTTTGTAATCACCTAAAGACATTTTCAATGATTTAGTGACATCTAGCGTTAAAATATAATATTAAAAATAACATAACATCAAAATAGTTGTTTATATTCTTATCAACACAACGATATACGAAAATCTACGACGATATGTGAGCAAAAAAGTGTCCGAGAATTGACCCGTAAGCATTCACCAATATTTTAATACATTCTATGAAATAAATAACTAGAATGGTGATTGTGCCAGGCCTTAATGAGCAAAAGAAGTAATTAAAACGGGCGCAACTATCTCTATTGTGGCAAGATAAATTTGCTCGTTTTATGAACGTAATAATCGCAAATAATTCAAGCGAACTGCAAAGCGGAAATAATTTCCTTCTCCTATGGCTTCTACAAATTGCCTGTTTCCATTAGAAGTTCGTTCTGTTGTCAAAATGACAACGGCAAAAACCCATGCGCAAGAAAATCCAAGAAATAAGAAAACTCAGGCCAAAACACACCAACTAGAAACTTTGATGACATCTACGAAATCATCGGCTTGAACTCAAAGAAGACCTTGCATGTCCCGCCTGATTTTAGAATTAACATCCAACACTAAACTTGCAGAAGTAAGAAGTCTTCTCTTCTCCATTAAATTTATGCCATTGCCGCCAAGTCCCACTGACTCCAACTCTTGGAAACAATATATGGACATACTGCTGCTCCGATTCCGATTATAAGACTGCAGACAAGCTTCAGTAGATAATACAATCTGTCAACAATCTGGTAAAAAGCCATTCAATTGTTCCGAATGTGAATAAAATTTGTTTAATAACACATAAACGCCTACATAGTGGAGAGAAATCATTTTATTGTGCCGACTGTGAGTTCAAGACGGCAGATAGAAGTAGGATGAGAAGCCACAAAACAAAAAGCGACACGTTCGTGCAAAAATAGGAAATTTACAACGCAGACGAATCAAGGGTCTTTTGTAAATGTCTTCCCACTGGCACATTGGCATTCGAGACTGAACGTAAAGCAACGGGACACAAGAGTAGCAAGGAGAGAATAACAATCATGTCATGCAGCATCGCTACGGGCGGTCACTTAGACTTCTTGTAATAGAAAAATCGAAAAAAACCAAGGTGATCATTTAAGGACACGAGAGCAGCTGATTAATTCAACGGATAGAAAGGATGGAGAAACCAAAAAATATTTGAAGCTTAGTTCGAAAAGATTTTTGTGCTTCAAGTGTGTAAACATCTTGAATCAATAGAGTTGCAAAAAAGCCTGCGTAGTTGATTGTCAACGCACACTCGCATCCACCTACAAGTGTGCTTAAATCCTCTGATGGCAAATTTTTCCAACGTTTCTGCCCCCAAATGTTCATGCGTTAAATGCAGTCCATGGACCAGGGAGTTATTATAGCCATGAAGAGAACTTACAGAACAAAGTTGCTAATATCGAAAATTGAAGAAGGTTGTGACCTGCAAAAGTTTTGGAGAAGTTACAAAATCCGCGACATTCAACGTCAACAGACACTCTTGCTATTATCAACCGACTGGCACTTAAACGCCAAAGATTTAATTTAATATTATAACTTTTTTGTCATGTTATTTAGTCCATTCTTGTCACTACCTATCTCTCGTCCCCAATGTTATAATTTAATATTTCCTAAATATCATTTCTTATGTTATTTTTAAAATCAGTACTAAAATATAAATAACTTTTATGTATAAGTTCGTGTACAACTTAACAAAGCAGTACAGTATAGTATTTAGCTTATGCTTATGATAGTGATAGTGGGAAGAACGCCAAAAGGCGTGTCTCCAGCATATGAAGAACTTGAGGAAGAAGCAGACTTAAGCTTTAACATGGAGAAACAAAATATATGTTACTATCCATGAGAAACGAAACGGAGACAACCAACCAATGGTAAAGTGCTTGAAAATGAAAACAATTTTAGGTACCTGGAATCTAGACTCAACGAGGATACGAATACAATAGCTGAAATTAGGGACAGCATCTATGCTATTTCAGTCGTCTCCTAAACATACAAAAAGAGGATTTATCAAACAATAATTGAGCCAGATGTCATTCATGGTAGTGAAACATAGATGCTCACCAAAAGAGAAGAGGAACTTGGATACGTGGGAGCATAAAATCTAGACACAAATCTACGGAATCAGTGCAGAAAAATGGAACATGACAAAAACGATATTTTAATGCGAAAAAAGATAGTAGGTGTATTCACTTCTTGGGATTCAAATGTAAAGATCTTTAAACATTTTAAATACATAATCTAAGGCTAAGGGAAACGCGATTTATTCGACACGTGCAAAATAATACAGCACGCGGCTCGCAGCTTTTAGGGTCCGCGGTGGGATAAAACCACTTTGCGGAGTGGATGAAATTTGTGGTCAGGAGAAAATCGAGGTAGTTTTTCGCGTAAATCAGTTTTCACAACCATGTATTAGAAAAAGATCATTGAAAAAAAATGTATGCAGTGGATCTTTAATAAGTAACAATAAAGTGAACTGAGCTTTTTTACGCGTGGTCGCCCATCAGAGATCGACCGAAAATATATAAGGAAAAAGTTTAGTAATTTAGAATTTTGTTAAATTTGAAGTAGTTCAGTCACAAGTTATTGTTCAAACTAGCGTATTTTGTTCGTGAAAATAATGTCTGGAGTTCAAATGTGAGTAAAATATTATTTTATTTATATATTTTGGTTAAAGGAACTAAAACACAATCAAGTTCTTTTAATTTTATTATGAGCAAATGATTGATTTCAATGTAACAAATTTTTCAATTTCAACAAGTAAACTAAGAAGTTCAGTCACAAGTTATTGTTAAAACTCGCGTAGTTTGTTCGTGAAAATTATGTCTGGAGTTCAAATGTGAGTAAAATATTATTTTATTTATATATTTTGGTTAAAGGAACTAAAACACAATCAAGTTCTTTTAATTTTATTATGAGCAAATGATTGATTTCAATGTAACAAATTTTTCAATTTCAACAAGTAAACTAAGAAGTTCAGTCACAAGTTATTGTTAAAACTCGCGTAGTTTGTTCGTGAA
>WYDF02292266.1:0-16188 GCA_009867245.2 Adranes taylori | reverse complement strand
TTCATTTCGTTACAATTTAATAATGTTATAAAATACTTTATGAAGAACTTGTTTTTTACAACTATAATTAAATATGACAAATGCCGCCCCAAAATATATGCCGCCCGATGCGGACCGCACCCACCGCCCCTCCCTAGGTACGCCACTGAGACAACGTTATTATTATATACCATCTCCACCTTTTACAGTTTTCAGCGAAACAAAGTTAATAAAAATCCAATAACGTTTCTATTCGGAAGATAATTAGTTTATTGGTTCCCAAATTATCAATACAATGGAGTATCGAAAAATTAACAATTTTACAAATCCAGTTAAAATAACGTTTTCATGCCTCAGTAATATTTTATACCTTATTCAAATGATTATTTTCCTGTATTTATAATCTTACGAAACAAGAAATTTAAAACAATGAGGAATTCCCATTAAAACAATATATGGGAATAAAGGAATATAAAAATATAAAAGTAGGCTCGAAGATATAGATTATGATAGCATAAATGGCATAGATGCTTTTGTAAGAGAGGTGAAAAGTAAATTAAGGGTGTGGAAACAAAAAGATACGGATAAAATGAAGAATGTAGGAGAAGGTTCATACAATGAAATGTGTGAGTTCTTGAAAAAGAAAGTAAGAGAAGTTTAACGAAAAGTAAGAGAATGAGTTTTAAATTGGGAAGAATATACAAAATTTGGGAGGAATGGAAGAAAAAAGAAGGATTTTGAAAAGTTAGATTAGAGAAGGAAAATATGGAAGATATAAAAACTATTAAAACAGAGTGCAAGCTGTGGAAGTGTTTGAGGAAGAAGGGAAGAGTTGATGGAAGAAGGAAAAAGATCGATATAAGTTTGGACAAATGGAAAAGGGAAATTAAAAATGAAATGGGTGTGTAAAAAAGGGATCTAAGGGTAGATACAAAGATATGTAATAATTGCGAAGACATTTGTGTTGAGGAATTGGTAAATGAAATAAAACAAATGAACATGGGTATTTCTGCAGGGCCTAATGAATTGTTTGTAAACATTTGCGAATACATGAATGAAATGAGTTTAAGAGCGGTAGTGAGAGGAATGAATGAAATATGAAGAGGTGAGGTGGATTTGCCTGAAGAAGGGAAAAAACTTTCCAGTACATAAAAGGAGTGATAGCGTTGATGTAAATAGTGGTTTCCATAACGCCAACTGGCAACATTTTTAACGAAAAATAGCACAAACACTCCATCTAACATCGAAATGGATAACTCAATTCAAATCGATTTAGTTATTGTCAGTCTGGCAAACCTAATTCAGGCTTCTGAGAGTATTCCCATAAAATCAGTAAAACTAAATAGGCATCCACTTACCGCAAATAGTGTCAGTATGATCCGGGAGAAAAGGAACATTTATCGAGAATTTCTGTCATGTAGGGATCCTGCAATCAAAACTGAGTGGAACAGATTCAATGTTCGAATAAGACGCAAAATAATTGCGTACAAGGAAGAGTGTTGGGTAGAAGTCATATCTAAACTCAACTACTGAGAAGGAACTAAAAGATCCCCAAGGTAAACTCATAACCTGTCCAGCGCAATTGGTTCAACACTTCGCAAACCACATGGAACAAACCTATCAAATCTCATAAACCCTCATTTTGGACAACAATTTTTTGTCAAGCATTAATTCTCTGGTGGACAGCTTTACAAGTATTCTCTGGTGGACAGCTAATTCTCAGGTAGTTATAGAACAATGACAATTTCTTCAAACTGTTTATTTCGAAGAAATTTGTACTACAAACAACATCGTGAAATGGCTGTTCAATTTGTTCTTAAGGAAAAAAGGAAGAAAAAGTTGTTGCTTGTTGGTTATTTATACCAAAAAGACAAAGGTGACGAAATTTTTTTTTGGAAAAGTGACTATTACTCCAAAATAAAGTGCAATGCTCGAGTTACAACGCTTGGAGATACTGTTCTGAAAACAAACGGAGAGCATAACCATACTGCAGATGCCAGAGAAGTAGAAAAAACACACCTTTATAATAAGATACGTGAAAACGCGATAAATACCCAAGACGCACCACACTATGTCAACTAAAATGCATCTATTGGACTTAGCCAGCCAACTGCAGCATGTTTGCCGAAAGTTTACAGCATGAAGAGAACTATAATAAATATTCGTAAAAAGGAAAAAGCAGCTCCGGCTTTGCAACTTCATCGAAGAGACATCGTTTTTCCTCAAGAATACACATTAACAAAAAGTGGAGAATCCTTTTTGTTGTACGATTCAGGACAAAATGATGACAGAATGCTGATTTTTAGTACAAAAAAAAATATTTCGCTTCTAGCTCAAAGTGCACATTGGTTCGAGGACGGAACATTTAAAACAGTACCACACCAGTTCATGGGTTGAAAAAAAAATTCAATTCCATTAGTATATGTGCTATTACCAAACACAACAAAAAACACCTACATTCGTTTGCTGAAAAAGTTAAAAGAATTTATGCCTGGGGTATCACCAATTACCATTCTCACGGATTTCGAAACTGGCATGATAAGTGCTTTTGCCGAAAAATTTTCAGCTTCAAAGCATCGCGAATGTTTCTTCCATTTTTTGTAGTGAAAATTCAATCAGAAGGTCTAAGAAGTCGGTACGAAACTGATGCGGAATTTGCATTAGACGTGAAGTTACTGCCAGCGTTAACATTTGTGTCGCCAGCACAGTTAGTCGATGTGGTTGAAATCCTTTGTGAGGAGAATATGCTACCCGAGGATGCCCAGCCAATAGTGGATTATTTCGAGGACACCTGGATTGGACGGCCGCAAAGCCGCCAACTTCGCCGCTCACCACGATTTTCCCATGGAATTGCTACGAGAGTGTGGTAGAAGGTCTACCAAAAACGAACAACTCTATAGAAGGATCGCATCAAGCGTTTGAGACGCAAGTTTCAGCAGGCCATCCCAATATAGGGAAATTCGTAAATGCAATTCAAAGAGAACAAAGTCTACATGAGCTTCAGATAGAGCAAGACGTGCGAGGCGGTGAAGCCCCCCCCCTACTAGCAAAAAGCACCGTCATTGTGGTGAACGAATAGCAGCCCTTGCAAGGAATTATGACGAGACCCTTGCCGATTACTTGCATGGTATAGCCCATAATCTCAATTACTAAAGAAAATAAAAATTGTACATAATCTCAATTACTAAAGAAAGTAAAAAAGAATCAGTCAATAAAACGGAACATGCTGCTCGTCCAAAGCCGACAAAAAGTGTGAAGGAAGGTTGGTTATTTTACTGTTGATATTTTAAAATTTTATCGGGGAATTTATTCCGTGAATGAATTATTTATCGACAAATTTTACCGTCCGGGATTTTTTTGTCGATGACCTGTTGTCGGGGAATTTTCCGGCTCCGCTACCGGATAAAGGATCTGATTTTGCAAGTAAAATTTATGAGCCTAGTGAAACGAGTGTTTTATGAATACATTGTGTTTATCATTTTACAAACCAATTAACCATTTAAGAATACCAAAGAATCAACTCTGCAGCAAGAGTTTTTATTTTTAAAAATGTTGTCTGATTAGTCTGATCAGATTTCAAAAGAAATCAGAAGAGTTGGGTGAGGGGATCATATATTTTTAATATTTTTTTCGGGATTTTGAAAATTAAAAGAACTGTTATATACTAACAAAGGTGGGTAATTGCACAAACAACAAATTTATTTGGCTGATCAGACAACTTTTTTCAAAACAAAAACTCTCGCTCCAGAGTTTGATTGTTTGGTATTCTTAAATGGTTAACTGAATTGTAAAATGATAATCACAATGTATTCATAGAAACACTCGTTTCCCTAAACTCTATAAATTTTACTTAAAAATGAGACTCTTTCGTAGTCTCGAAATCCGGATAGTGGGGTCTTATTTTATTAAAAGTTTAAAATAAAGAAAATTACTTTGAAGCTGGATTACTGTCTTTAATTGATTATAGAAGATTCTTTTGAAAATACTCTGATGGCACAAACTTGAAGAGATGATAATTTAGCTCCGCAAAGGAATAAAACACATTAGTCACTTTAAAACTGAAACTCAACAGCTTTAAAGTAACAAGCAAAAAACAACCAAACAACAAAAAAAAGTTTATAAGAATTTGCGTAAATTTTTGGCCCAATTTCGTTTCCAACATTTGTTCCTTTTCCGCTTCTTCTCACATAAATTTTTGACAATGATGCTTGCAGTACAGTGAGGGCCGTGTACTGTGTATGTGTTAAGCCTGTTAGGATTGAGGGGGTACAGGGTATATAGTGGGGGTAATTGGATTTCTCTTAGTTCACTATTTTAGTTGACAAAGACTTAAATAAAATGCAAGTGATTTAATAAAATACATTTTATTATAAAAAATAAAAATATTGTTGTTAAATAATACAATTGGTTTGTTTTTTTTTTGTATAAAAATACAAAACATAAGTCCATTTATATAATATACCTATTTTATAATTACTTATAAAATAATTTATACATAACTACTACTTAATTATTACATAAGTTCGTTATCAATTAAACAAACTGACGTGTAAAGATGTTTTATTTGTATAAAGCTTATTTATCACCGTTTATTTTTTTTCTCTTAAGTTTTATACTTAATTACTAATTATAATTAATTTACATTTATTATTAAATACATTTATTATTAAATACAATACTAGTTGCTAATAGAAATTGATTTAAATGGCTTAATTAACTTTTATATTCTTATGCCTTAAAGTAAATATTTTCTGAATATTGATTAAAGCTTTTGTCCATACGCATGTTATATATATTAAAAAATTATTACTCATTACAATTTAATTTTAAGAATTTGTTTACTAATTAAGATCAATAACAAAATAAATGTTGATATTTTTTAAATATTGACTGGCATTTGCGTAGATTATTTTTTACAATGATGTTTGTACTATAATAATTTCTTATTTCTTCAACTTCAGTATCCGCCACCAGGAGCGCCGTATTCGTTAGATGGCGCTGGTGCATGCGCAGGTGCAGGTGCACCATATTGATTTTGTGGTACACCACTATCAGGATAGCCTTCTTGTTTCTATGGATATAAATAAAATATAATTCAGTATAACTGGCCGAAGAAAAATTGTAATCAAAATTTGACGTATGTATTGCTTATTTCCACCCGACATGCGCATGCAAGTAATATTACTCAACAATTGCAAGACAAGAATAAGGAGATTTCACTGGTTTTAATATCCCGAAACCCGTTATGCTTTATTTCATATTCTCTGTTTTCGATAGTCATTCCAAAGAGATGTTATATAAACCAAACGACGATCTCCTTTTGTAGTAAAATATATACAGTAGAGCCTCGGTTATGCGAGCCCCGACTAACCGAATTCCGGGTTAACCGAAGTATGTTGTCCCAAAACAAATTCGTTCGGATAAAGTGCCGCGCAAAGCGAATCCACATAATATGGCAAATCGATCATAATACTGTACTGCCTAGTACAATACTGTACTGTACTTATATTAGACACAGTAGTGTAAAAGTAGTAACGGCGCACGCACAAAGGATTGTAGTCCTAAGGGACGGCCCTCATATAAAGTTTGCCTACTGTCACTGAAAATTTTTAATTTTTAAAATATTTTAAATTTAATGATCTTGCCCAAAATCAGTTTTCGATTATCTGAGGTACCCTCGGTCGACATTACATCGGATAATCGAGAATAATCTACTGTAGTAAAAAGTAGTTAATGAATAGTGAAAAATAATTTAAAATCCCTATAGAATAAATACTTTAGCTCACAAAAAGTGAGCATACCATTCCAGGTATAAGAATGCCAGATTTATCAATTTGATTAACTTGAGAAGAATTACATGAAAAGCTTACTTGTGTCTTATATCTAATGAAGTAGACTTCCGGTTTGCTTGGTTGCGTTGGTGCGGGCGTAGGTACGTGAATCTCTGGTGCCTCTTCCGGTTTCTTGACAAGAACATAGACCAATGTCTTTTCTTCGTTTTGTGGCTGAATTGGAATTACTGGTGCAGTTGGAGTAGGAGGCGTTGGTGCCTAAAATGTTATTAAAAATATTTATTTTGTTATAATGTTTTACCAGTTTATTTAGTACATGAGAAGACGTAAATTTATGACCTAGAAGCAGACAATATTGACAAGACATTGAAAACACGTTATGTCTCGTAAATTCAGTAAAAATATTACAAAATTTCTATTGAAGGAGAATTACATGGTGCCGGTGCAAGAATTATATTCAAAGTACAAATATATAAACTTTTTGTTTTTATGGCTTAAAATTCATGCACTTTGGAAAAAATAGTTTTTTAATGTTGTAATTTTTTTAGGTTAGGCTGTTCCAATTTTTTGATGTTGAAAAAAGAATAAGAATATTAATTTACATTATTATATTATTATTAAGCAGTTCCTCATTCATATAACAATAATTTTAGTAAGGGAAACACTTATTAAAAATATTGTTATATGTATGAGGAACATAATTTTTAACTGAACGCTTTTACATTCATTTCAGGATCTCCAATATAATTTTAAATTTAAAGTGAATACTCTTAAGATTTAACTGAAAGTCGACCAGTTATTTTAATGTGAATGTTCTGGGGTATTACAAGAAAATTCGCCAGAAATAATCTATATTATAAAATTTTATTATTTATACTGCAGTGAACAATTCAGAATCAGCGGAAATTGCAATTTTACTAAAGCGTTTATTTATTAACATTTTATTAAATTTAGTTTAGTCTCATGGCGTAGAGTAGGGGAGGGGGCAGAGGACGGCATAGAAGTGGGGGCGGCAGGGAGCGACCGAGCTGACTAATCCTGTCTGCAGTATCAAACCATCGTCATTAGGTTAGATAAGTGCATTGTCATCGGGACTATACAGGTACTTAAACAGAATTTCAAGGCAATTGGACAAGTAGAAGCGGAAGTTCAAAATAGAGTTGTAAGATTTGACCTAAACAAATATACTTACATTTATGTGAAGTTAAATAAAAGCGTTTCACATATGTTATTCAAAATAAAATAAATTTCACTTTCTGAATTTCGAAATAGGCGCGGCCGCCTGTTGTCATGCAACAAATGGAATTAGGGGGTGTCTGTTTTGAATTGTGAATTATTCTCTTATTGTACTTGAAGAACTCATAGACCTGACGATTAGCAGGTGACATTTCATTTTTTCAACTTTTGTGTTATATTGATAGCGGTGTTACAGTCAATGTCTTTAAAAGTTTATTTTCTTTAATTTATTGGAAATGACAGGTATATTTAGGCGCTAGCGTGCGCTTTGTAGAAATGTATTTTTCGCTAAATAAACATCATACGATGTTGAACAATAATTCCTACACGAGCGGCAAGTCTGTGTGCGACGTGGCCAACTCCTGCCCCGATAATAGAGTTCACCCGTTTGTAAGCAGCTTGCGTGGTGAACACAAACTCGTTAAGAGGTTCAGCCTTGATATTGTTTACTTTATACTTTGATAAAGTTTCACGTGTACCTAAATTTGTTAGTTATTGTAAAGTAAAGTTTATTTGTTTTTATGTCTAACTTATAGGCGAGTTACAGTAAATGTTTATTTTTAAACTTATCATTGAATTTGCGGTTTTAAGCACCTAGAATGCTATTTGATCTTTTAACGAATTAAACTATAAGTAATTTAATTTCACGCGCGCGCAATGCATTCGTGATCTTATTATTTTTAATTTCTATCATGGTTTTGTTTGTTTTAGCTCATATAACCATGAAAAGGGCAAGAGAAAGTGGAACATTTTATCGAAATAAGAAGAAAGTCAAGGAGGAAAATATCAGATAAAATGAAAGGGCTATACTAAGTTTGTGAAAGTCTCTTCGGAAATGCCAGAATCTACGACATGGCCATCAGGTGTTAGTTCTTCAGAGACTAGTGCTGCTCAAAGCCAAGAATAGGCTGAAGTAGTACAAGTATACGACACTGATGATTTTCCAGGACCTGTAATTTATTGATTCTCCAAATTAATCCGATTCACGTGATTCCGATGCAATTTCTGAAATTGCAATACCAAAACAAACTGTAACTACTGGGTCACACTTTATCGGAAACGATATTAGAAAATGGCGTGAAAATAGATTGAAACATGCGATTGCTATTAATACGTCGAGGTCCCGAAGTCTTTCAGCACATTAATACGGACTTCGCTGAAGACCCAACAGTACCACGCACGGTTCAATCAGAGTCAGACACGGACTCTGTCACACCAAAAGTATTGTCAAGGAAGCAGCTCACGCGAGAATGGTTTTGGTGCACATTGAAAAATGACGAAAAGATTTTACGGATGTGGATAGCTTATTCTTCTTTCAAAGCATCTTTGTTTAGCTTCTGTTGTCGTTTGTCTGAGAACGCAAACTCGCCGAACGTATCGAAGTTTTACTCCACCGACGGGTTTAATACTTGGTGGAAACTAAAACCGAAAGTCACCAACCATGAATCAAGTGACAAACTGTTAACAAAAAAAAAGCAAGAAGTGGTGACAAAAGAAATAAAAATATTGCATGAAATTCTAACCAGAATGTTTGATATAATAAGATACCTGGCTAAACAAAATTTGTCGTTACGTAGCCACAGGGAAAATGGCACCAGTGCTAATAGAAGCAACTTGGAACTAGTGCATTTACTGACAAAGTACGATCTGTTCTCCGAAAACATTTAGTAAGAATAAAAATGGCCCAAAAAATTTCACTTACTTGTATGTGACCAGAAATTCAAAACGAGTTTATTGAAATTTTAAGGAATAAAGTTGATCAAAAATTATAGATCAAGTTCAAAAGGTTAAGTATGATTCCTTGATATTCGACAGTACGACGGATATTTCCCACAAAGATCAAGCAAGCTAAGTACTACTATACGTGATGATTGAGAATCGGGAAAACGAGTAGTTGAATATTTTATAGATTTCATTAAAACGAATCATTGAAACGAAAAACATGGGCTCGGCATTATGAAATGTAGAGGGCAAACATATGAAAATGCTACTACAATGACCGGAAGATAGACAGGTGTGTAGCAACAAATAAAATATATCAATCCTAATGCCGAATTTGTGCCCTGCTCAAACTACTCATTGAACCTACTTTGCTTACATGCGGCTTCGGTGGAGGTAAATTCAGTGACTTTGTTTGGCAGACTGTAAGGTTGTTATGTTTTCTTTTCATCTTCACACACCGATGCTAGCTTCTCATTGCTGCTACAGCCACGAGTTTCAAGAGGGTTTAGGACACACGTTGGATCACAAGAGGTGACACAGTAAACATGACACAAAGTCAATACAAAGAAATTTTGAGAATGCTAGACAAGCTAACAGAAATAGACAAAAGCTTGGACACATTAACGGACGGAGGAACTGTATTGGTCGCGATGCAATAATTTTTGTTTCTATATTTCTGAAGTATCTGGCAATAGGTGCTGCATGAAGTGAATGATGCCCAAAATTATTTGCAAACGGAAGGACTTAACGTAGATCAGTTAGATCAGAAATAAGCGCTTTGCAGACAGTATTCGAAAAGAAACGGTAGGACTTCGTAGACGAGGCTTTATTTTATGTTATAAACTTGTGTGAAGAACTTAGTATTTCTATTGAACCTCCAAGACGATTTAGCAGGAGGCACCTTTTTCGCGACGGAAGTAGAAATGCTGGCTTATCGCACGAAGGCGATTTAAAACGAAAAATATTTTCTTCATTAGATAGAGTAACTACTGAAATTCGAGAAAGGTTCCAGCAGTTCCAGAATTTGATTGAAAACTATGCTTTCGTAAGGCCTGCAATAATATTGGGTGCCGATGATGAGGAATATAACCTCGACCAAGCTCCTCAAGATATTGATAGAGAAGAATTTAAGCTAGAGTGCGTGAGTTTACGTGCTTTTGTAGATAAAACATAGTTTAAGACTTGTTGATTCCGGTCCACTGGGTTTATTAAAGTTTATTTTTGAGTTAAAATTTGAAGAAGGGTTATCTAATACAGTTATAATGCGGAGAATATTCCTCACAGCTGAGAATATTCCTCACAATTGAAACTGATTAAAAATTATTTATTTAAGATCTACAATATCCACGTCGAGATTAATAAATCTAGCTATTTTGGCAATCGAACAAGAGGTACAAATTAACACTGAAGAATGCATCTAAGAGTTTGAGTTGCAAAAAACATACAGAATAAGATTTTAATTTAAGAAAGACGTTTTAATTTGTATCTATTTGAAGTAGTGACAGAATATCACAGATTTTATGGATAATTGCGAAAATAAGGGGGCGGGGGCAAAAATCCATGTTACGCCACTGTTTAGTACTAAACATATTTCTGTGGTAAACTCAACAACATTAGCTGGAAGGTGAAATGCAGTGTATAGGACTAATGCCGATAAAATGTTCTGAAGTGTTTTTACGCCAACGTACTGTTTTTAATTTTAAATTGTGTATTTGCAATTAAATATCTTGATTTTGTTTTGATCTTCAAAGTTACGACTATAGTAACCATTTCGGATTTAATACATTTTAATTAAATTGCCTCCAAATTGTTCAAAACTAACCTTTGCTTTAACTAGTATATATAAAAATTTTGATTACCAAAAGGATGACAAAAGGATCACTCATCAAATTTTCCTTCTCATATGAATTTGATGATACTATGCAGTTGGATACCCTCAACAATCCCTTGTTTTAAGTGACTTTGTATTGCAGCTGTTAATTAAGAACCACCAACTGTATACACTTAAAATAATTTATTATTAAACTTAGAATTAAACACTTTTTATACATCTATTTGTTTTCTATAATAATTAGTAACTTACATAATTGATAGTTAATTTTAAAATGCAAGAACTTTAAACATATCTTTATTAAAATTCATATCAAATCAAAATTTTTTTAATTATCTTAAGTTGGCTGTAATAAAGCAATTGACGTACTATGACGGTAAGTTATGATGGGGTTGAATGTTTTCGTGTGTTATTTGAGTAAATTGATTCGCTAATAAATTAATAAAATATATAAATAAACAACTTAAAAGTTTAAGATGATTATAATTCTTGATCTGTGAATGTGAAGTTATTTGACATAACATGTATAAAACAAAAATGTGTTGGGATTGAAAATATAGTCTTCCAAGTCTACAGCAAATTGCAAAATGCAGTAAACAAATTATTATTAAATACTGCATGCGTTTGTGGTCTTATAGTGTTTACGCCAGTTATTAATTCCACATAGTTATAATTTTAAAATAAGTGAGAGTTTTTTTATTGGTACCCGCTATTTTGTAAAATAGCGTTGATAGTTTGCTACACGGTAAACGGTATAGTTATAAGCTTTTTTAAGATAATAACTATAAACATGCATTTATAACGTAAATTTTGCCCTTGCGCAAATTGTATTTTGGGTGTGATTTATCGCGCAAGAAAAAATATATTTCGCGTTTCTTAAATTAATTCATGGACATATGATCTGTTAAAGTCGTTGCATACCACATATTACGACGTTGTCACATCGGAACCTTTATTTTCTGTAAGTTTCTTATGACTATTTTCATTTTTCAATAACTAATATTATATTCATCTAACACTATTTTTAAGTATATACAGAGATGTCTCAATATTCCAAAAAATTCTCATTTATAGCTAAAGATCTAAAACTAATTGCCTACGAGAAATATAACATTTAGTTTAAAATGTTTTTGGCCCATTGTACATACACTATAGATATAGAATTTTTCATAATCTGCGTTATACCACAGTGTTTTCCATTCATTTATAAAGAGATTGAGGTTTGAGGTACGAATTACTACTGTAGGCGTAAATTATTTCCAATATATGTCGGTACATAATACATGCATGTTTGTTTGTTTTTATAATATATACATATGTTGGTTTCTTTATCCAAATTCTTTATTTTTATTTAAGCTAACGAAACCCACAATTTTTAATTTCTTCAAAAATTCAGAGGCTGCAAATTTATAGACATATTTCTAATCTGGATCTAACAAAATTATTCCGATTGCAATATATTCAATTTTGCATAAGCAACGTTGGGGGCTTAAACTATAAAGAAATTCTTGCTGCATTTCAGAATCTCTTAAAGATTGAATATTCAAACACATTGTATTTGTATAGTTAATTTCTTGTATCTTTGCGATCCAGATACTTTAATATTTAAGATATTAACCGAGTTTAAAAAACTCGCATGTCATAGTATCGGAGTAATTTGACCTTGAAAAAACTACAATCCTAAATATCTTGGTTCCTATGAAAGTTGGAAAAATTAAATTTTGGGAACATATCTAAAACTGAGGGACCTCAATTTTTCCATTATGAATAACTGAATCTACTTAAAAAATGGAGTAATATTTTTTTTAATAACAGCCTCTATATTTTCTTATATTTTGGTAGCCCTTGTAATTCTATTTAAGATGATTATGATGGATCTAACTCTTATCGTTTCAAAGATATGACCCTTAATAACTAATAACTTCGCAACTTGTCACTATGGCAACAGACATTCCACAAGTCATATACAGGATGTACACTTTCTAATTGAGACAGTATTGGTATCTCCTAAAGTAGAAAAGATAGAGAAACGTATAAATGGGAAAAAATGTAGATATTTAAAAAACAAACAAATAACAAACATCAGGCATTTAGACATTTAAATTTTCAGAGTAGTATTTAAAATATTTATAATACACAAAATTTTGAAATTTTCAAAAATTTATTCTAGCATTGTTATTTTCGATAATTTTAAAAAACTTTAAAGTAGATTTTTGTTATATAAGTAACATAATTAAGTTTGCCGTAAACAGTTATGTAATACAGCGTATCGTAACTGCGTACACTCCATCAACATTATTTTTTTTTAATACGGGCCTGGTTCATTTTTTATTGAATCGTTTCGAAATTGTGTTGCAAATACAACCCTTCATGATTAAAATTATTTGTAACATGTTTTGTTGATTTCAACGAGGTTCTTATTTTTAAATCCGGACCTGCTTCGGTTAGTTCGAGTTACGATATATTTAGTTTAGCAGATTAAAAACCCAAAAACTGTTAATCCAAATAATCTACCTAATTTTTGGGAACCTAGTGTTTGATAAATAATTTAAAGTTAATTAAAACTTTATTCTTTACATTATTCTTTTACCTGTCCTAAATTAATCTTTTTAAATCAAAATATCAGAGAACATTGTTAAATTTTTTTATCAAGCACTAGTTCCTAAAAATTAAGTAGGTCTTTTTGATTAAAATGTTTAGCGTTTCATTTTTATCATGCTAACCTAAATATATCCTAAGTGCAACGAATCGCGACAGGACCGGTTTTTAAAATAAGAACCATGTTTAAATCAACTAAAACTGTGACAAATTATTTTTCATCATACAGGATTGTATTTAAAATACCATTTTGAAACGATTTGATGAACAAAAAGTCCAGGTCCGTATTTAAAAAAATAATGTTGATGGAGTCTACGAAGTTACGAAGCATTGTATTACATAAGTGTTTACGGTAAACTTAAGGATGTTATTTATGAAACAAAAAACTACTGTAAACATTTTTAATATTATCAAAAATGTCCATGGTAGAGTAAATTTTAGAAAATTGCAAAATTTCGTTTTTTGTAAATATTTCAAATACGGCTCTGAGAATTTGAAGTCTGATGTTTGTTGTTTGTTTCAACTCTTTCGGGCCATATTCAGGCATACAGACTATGGGTTCTAGGCTTTATATGGGTTTTATTATTATGGTGGTTTAGATGCCCATATTGGGGCTACGAGGGTTTGGACTTAGTGGTGTTGGCTGATCTTTTATGTTTATATTATTGATCTTGCTCTCAAAAACAGGCGCGAAAATTTTATCGATTTTGCCTTTAATTTCAAACTAACTAATCAACATATCTCGGACCCAAATACTATTTAGTTTATATAATTAGTCTTCTTGTGGTACTTTGTCAAAGATCTTTTGAAAATGTAGGTTCATTCTTATAACACAGTAAGCGCGTGTAAACAATCACGCGTGCGATAGTCATCAGCTATACGTGTCGTGATTGGTTGCCATATATCATAACAAGTCTGTAAGGAACGTATTAAGGATCATTTGTAAGGATCGCACATACAGTACATATGCATACCTATGGCATCCACAAGTAATTCGCTTAGCCCTCCGAACAAACGGTCTAAAATATCGCATATTCAGCTAAATGAAAAAATATTTTAAATGTATATAAAATATTTTAAATGGTTGAAAGTGTTGCAAATAAATGTCGAGTGTGTGCCAGAACTGTATATAGAGAGTAAATGAGCACAAAAAAAATTATGAGCGATCAGTACCAAAAACTACAAAAATCGTATCAAACTTTTAGATCAAACTAAAAACTATAACTGTGCAATTCGTAGAAAAGTTCACGAATTTTATTTTCGTAAAGAATTATCTACAATTGACAAATTTGTAAATGTAGTGAATGATGATAGTGTATTGCCTAATTTTATGAGAACTACTTTTTATAACCTATTGCGTAACTTAAATTTTGAATATATAAAACGTGGCCAAAATAATTGTTAATAGAATGGGAAGAAATTGTTTTATGGAGAAGAGACTGCCTCAGAAAGATTAAATCTTATAGAAAAGAATATTTTTATCTCGATGAAACATGGATAAATGCCGCACACATTGTTTCAAAACTGTGGATAGATAATAATATTGAATCATCCAAACAGGCTTCCTTAGATGGCCTGTCACCGGGAATTAAGAATCCGACCGGAAAAGGACAACGGCTGATAATTTGCTATATTGGAAATGAAGACGGATTTGTACCTGCTTATTTATGGACGTTTGAAATATGGCGATTACCATCAGGAAATGGATGGAAAGTCATTCTAGAATTGGTTTCGAAATACATTACCAAAATTGGAAAACAACGCGGTGATAGTTCTTGATAATGCCTCAAGAAAAAGGGAAAAAATTCCAGGAACTACAAGCAACAAGGAAGCCAAAAAAACCTGGCTTTTGTCTAAAGAGACACATTTTGAGGAAGACATGGTAAAAGTTGGTGGCCGCAATGAAACAATGCCGCTGGCCGCGACAAATTCACGGCAATTAAACCAAACCGCTGGCCATGGCAGAGCCGCGGCATTTAGGGTATGTCGCTGCTCGTGACCGCAGGCCCGGGCCATTAGGCCATTCCGCTGGCCTCGGTAGAGTCACGGCAATGAAACAATATCGCTGGCCGTGGCAATTAGACCATGTCGCTGCTCGCGGAGAAGGCGCGACCGCAGACCGGGGCATTTAGGCCATTTCGTTGGCCGCGACAAAGTCACGGCAATGAATTGTTTACGAGGCAATTAGAATCCCTGCTTGCGGCGAAGCGGCGGCCTCAGGCCACGGTAATGCGGACAGCAGACCTCTCCGTGCCATGTTTTTATTGTGAAAAGACATAAATCTGAGTACGAAAGTTATATTATTGATGAAATGGCTAAGCCACAAAATAAAATAGTGTTAAGGCTGCATTCTTCTCATTGTGAACTCAATCCAATTAAGTTAGTTTGGGCTCAAATAAAATCTCTAGTTGTAACAAAAAAACAGCACTTTTAAATTTTCTGCTATGAAAACATTATTTTACGATGCAGTAGTAACGATAAATTCCGGAAATGCATGGCAGAAATGCAATGGCAGAAATGCATTAATCATGTCTTAGGCGTAGAGGAAAAAATGTGGCAACTGGATCATATAATTCAAACAAGTATTGAACCAATCTTCGTCATTTAAATTATTGATCATTATCAATAATTTAAATGAAGACAGTTCTTCCTCTGGTGTTGATTATAATTCTGACTAAATATTACTTTATTTATTTTTTAATACGTGCAAACGAATAGTTTATTATAAGAACGAATTTTTGAACAATGATTATGTATGGAACTGTATAATTATATACAACGGCGAAATATCCAAATTGTAAGTAACGTTTTAATTATAGTCTTAGTTTTCAGTACAAAATATCAATTTTCAAGTCAAAATATACATCATACATTTTTTAAATACTTATATATAAACGTCTAGCTTTGTCCGTCTATCTGGAACGCTTCTGTCTGTCTGGAACGCTTTTGATACATATATATAAACGTCTAGCTTTGTGAGGAGGAGTAGTATTCTGATTTGCCTGAACAACGACATGATTGAAGAGAATT
>WYDF02292255.1:0-16190 GCA_009867245.2 Adranes taylori | reverse complement strand
ATGTTATCTTTTTGTTTGTATATTAACTATATCATTAATTTCCATATATCTATTTCGAATCAAATGTTGGAATTATCCGTTCCTCCACCACTTGTTTTTTCTCAGCTTATAAGACCTGAAAATTAATCTTTGACAGACCCCAAAACGCTAAGAATTTGTTTGCTTCCAGTTTCTGAAGGATTCCTAGTCAATAGAGTAGGCAATTATCTGACCATTCTCCTACTCCTTCCCACTCATGACATTCCAGTCTGTCGGTTTGTGCCCAAGATTCTGGTACTGAATCGACTCCTGAATTGCCGACATTGACTCTTTCCCAGGGATAAATGTATTCAGCTTGGGTCTTTTTGATAGGCGCTTGGCACTGACAATTGCCAACTCCACTCAACTCAAGTTCTCATCCGGATTGGGGTCTGTTTAACACCACCATCTTAACGCCGACAGTAGCATCCCTGAAAGAGATAGTCTGCGACTTTGCGCTTCTAGTCTTTTTGGAAGGCTCCATCGTACTTCCAGGAGTACTGAAGTTGAATGGGGGCGTTTTATTCCCCCACGTAAACTCCCCGCACCGTCTTCGAATTTTAGTCGATCTAAGTCCCTGTAGCTATTTTGTCAGCTCGATTCAGTTTTTTCTTCTGAGCTCCCGACAGAGCTTGGTTCTCAGTCTGATTGTGTCAATCCCTGCGACCAACGATTTAGAATACTCGTGTGCAAGTTCCGCCAAGTGTGCAGATTTCTCCGCTCCTTGGGGGGGGGGGGGCTATATCAAGGCGATGTTGCACTCTGCCCATTTTGTCTTGGGACACTTTTGCCCCATCTACTCATCCACCACCAAATTCTTTTACACATGTTTCTTCTACTTTCAATCCATGTATTCCTTCCACCATCAACTCCCCTTCCCTTCATTCCCATTACGAAAATTTCTTTACTAATCTACAATCCCCATCCATCCATACTTATCTTTCAAAATTCACCATCTTCTTCACTCTTGTTACCCAGCATTTATTTTTTCTGGTTTCCTGCAACACTGTTTCATATGGTGTTATCCTATCCACGCCAAGAATCCTATTGATGCACCCTGCTTGCACTCTTTCGCACAATACATAACTATACTCCTCACTCAAACATCCATAATCATCAATCTCATCTTCACTGATTCACCAAATTTCCATTTCTACACCATCATCACTCGCCTTGCTTTTTTTACTATCATCCTAATATATTCCATATATGATCCACTCTGCGTCAGCAAACAACCTAGGCACTTATATCTCGTAACTACTTCTATACATTTCCATCCCAGATCAAATACATCTCTCCTACGCTCCCACCTCTTTTACACACAGTCACTTTCGTCTTATTAACATTCAATTTCAATCCCCTTCCCTTCATATACCTTCTCTCCATTGGAGGTACTACTTTCCTGACTTTCTTGACTGATACTTTCAAACTTTACATCATTTTCCTGATTTCTGGTACACAAATTGTTGTAGACCATTCAGCATTAATTGTCATTCGATCATCTAAACTACACCAATGGTTGCTAACTACTCTGTACTGGGAGTGCTTTGTAAATGAAGAATTTTTGTTGGATCCGCTTTATTATGGAAAACTCAGGTAGTTGATTGTTGCGCTCAGTTTCCAGCTTGTACAAATATATCCAAGGTTTGTTAGCTGCTATGACGTTGCTGCTACGGAGGTTTTGAGCATTTCCTTGCACAAATTGATATGTGCCTTTTTTAGCTGTGGTAAAATTGTACGGAATTATATTAAAATAAAGTGTGTTTTTGTACCACTACTGACTTTCAATAAATATTGTTGAGTAATAACTTCAGTAAGGGCGGAAAAATACTGTGTTATCTGCAAAATAAACTTCTATTGTACACCAACAGCAATGTAGTTGTATGCCAGTCGATTGTTATCCTAATCAATAACTGTTACCAGAACTGTCGTCCATCTATTAGTATTCAGTTTCCCACGGTCATATGCCATATATTTTTAAATGAAACAAAAGACGATTGGTTTCAATTTGTATTACATTATATTGGAGCTTCGTCCCAATATAAATATAGATTTAAAAACAAAAATAATTCAACTCAAGTAATTCAAACAAATTTAATAAATACTGCCAGGTTTGTGAGCTGCTAATTATCCAAAAATATACCCAAAAATATACCAGAGCCTTTTGAGAGTTTGATAATTTTATCGAAGTTATTTGAAAAATCAAAAAATTTCCTGCTGAGATAATTCAAAGTTGAGCTATTTGGCCGTTAAATTACAAGATTGAGATAAGATGATTAAGAGTAAAACGATCCACCTTTGGCTTATATAGTATATAGAAATACTTATGAGTTCATGAAAGATGGAGTAGCAAAATTTTTTATTATTAATTGTTAAATTTTATTAAGTTAGATGTTTTATCCCAATCTAGTTGGTTTCAAAAGCCATTATTTTCAACAAGATAGTCCATAATACTTATTTTATTACTTATTGTGGCTTCCATCTGTTTTATGACTTGGGCCACGATTTATTCAGAGCACCCGATCTCGACCGTATTTAATAGGAAGATCAATTTCGAACCTTTTTTCTTTGAGAGAAACCTTTTTCAATTATGTTTTCCTGAAAAACTTACAGTTGCATTTAAATAGGATTCAACTATTTACAGCAAACGATTTAGAAAAAAGCGACAGCGCAATTAACAGCGACGAAATCATTTGTTCAAATGAATTTCTCGCCTCTCACGTTCAACTACCTCTTTTCATATCAGTTCACTTACGTATAATACCTCTGTCCTTTTATACACGCCACTGTTACCACCTTTTAAACTTAACAAACAAAGACAGTCAATAACGCTGAAAAGAGATTGAAATAGCGAAAAAAAAGAAGAAAACTCTCAACCGCATTTATTCGTTCGCTCATTTTTCCCATTCTATTTCCCCCGTTTCGTTTTTCATCTCTCCGCACTACTCATAATTTCTCGCTGAAAATGATTTTGGCGTTTTTTTTTTGAAACAGCGCGAAAAAATATTTCCTCCAACCTCTCAACTCCTTTCTATGGAAATGAATCCTTGCGAGAAACACATATCTTTTCGTTATTTAAATGAACTAATGGAATGAGCAATTTAAAGCAGTAAATAGAGCTCTGTAGAAATATTTTACTAAGTACTTGACTTATAAACTTGAAATTTGCATTAAATGTTGATAATGAAAATGTTATGAATATTTAAATAAAAAATATTTGTTACGGTGCGTCTACAAAGTGGTACTGAACAATGTTTGATTGTAACTTTGACGTAAATAACCAACGTTAATAAGTAACAAAGAATAGTTTAATAAGTATGCGGTTAGGGTTGCCACTTTCTATCAAATTTAAATTATGGCAGGATAAAAATTATTTTATTCCCGGGATTTTCCAGAATTTCTTCATAAGTATTGAACAAGTAGGAGCTTTATAAAGGTTTTTTAATACACTTGTTGGCGCGATGATAGCAGTTTTTTTTTCACCGTATTTAATTAAATTAAATACTGGTAAAATTGTAGTAACTTAATTTTAGAAGAATGGGTGTTAAATAATAAAACGACCAGCGTAACGTCTGAGTTAAAAATTTCATTTATTTAATTAATTAATCAGTATTATATATCAAATGTAGCAGTCGATTTGCATTATTCTGCATTTAGTTAGACTTTTAATAATTTGTGTTTCATAAGGTTATTGTTTCTGCTTTTGTCGCCTTTAAGAGGTATGGTGCCCGGTCCACCATTAAAATTATCAAATATTTCCCCTCATTTCTCCTCACTAACGTATATTTATATGCGGCATGATCTTTAACCTGTAAGTGAATTTAATTGGTTACAAATACTGTCAAATAATGTATGTGCGCATACGATACTATATGTGTGCTAGTTTAGTTTGAAAATGAACTTTGTATGATATATAAAACAATTATAATGAAAATTTATAATCTGTTGATTTGAAACGTTAACATACTTTTGACGAACCAACAAATATCTTTTGAGATTATCACGGAGTATAAAGACCGTAGTACTTATCCTCCCGATAATCCCGCTGATGGTAAATAATAATTATATTCAATATTTGGAGATATTTGGGAGTATGGGAACCCTGATTCTCAATCTCCAGATATTTCCTGTAGTTCAGTGAATCATGTTATATTAATCAGTCTAAATTTGAACTTGGTGGAGCAATTTCGCATTTTATTAATCCATTTGTTTGTTGTAAATCTAGAGACAAACATTCGTCTCTTACTAGTACTTGAGGATGACCGATCGGAAATTTGCCACTCTTACATACCTACGGATAGAATGAACTAATATCTATATAGTTCTTTTCTCTCCAGACTACACCATGTAATAAGTTTCCGTATTACCACAACGACCTCCATAAAAAGCATGTCGTGCTAGTAATGGTGTATACAGTAGAAGTGGATGGTGTTCTGTGCTAGCTCTGGATTGCTTAAAAGGATTTTTGTAAAATTACATTCCCAACACTCAATCACTTCATAACCAAGTTTTTGAAGTCGAGTTGTTGTTGCTTTTGCAGATTCGAACAGTAATCAAACGTGTCTGGAGAATCTTTATAGGTTTATCTCGGTTTAAGATGTAGCATTGAATGCAACCCTGATAGAAACAACCCATAAATTGAAATACTTAATTGGTTCCTTCACAATAATCATCTCCTCGTATTCCAGCTAGTTTCCAATGATAAAACTATTTGTTTAATTATGAAAGCTCTATTTTAAAATATATATTGCTTATTGTACTAAATACTTCAACTACTTCTTCAACCTTGGCATCGGTTGCTAAAATGGTATTATAACATGGGAACACATTGGCTTTGTCTACAAAGCAATTCTGGTAATTTTATTATTCACGGGTTCTTATGATTTGATGGAACTACATGTTTTCTTATTGACTATAAAAGGTGTGGCATATTTATGCGTGTTTCCGCACAGGACATGTAATTTTTATAGTACTTAGTCTTGATGTGGGCGTGGGCCTTTGTTCTTTTTAGTCAGTTGAGTAATATCAATAATATCAATCTTTTGATTAGTGAGATTTCTGTCTGGGAGATGAATTTCAAAAATACCTCTTTCATTCCATTAGGTAATATTAGTTTTGGGTTGTCGCAGTTTAATACATATGGCACACATTTCGCATGGAAGACCTGCGATCTCATGCATCTTAATATCTCATACCGCTGATATCCCATTTCACAATCGTTGGCCGGCACGATTGTGGACACGATTGTAAAAGAAACGCCGATTACTGGTCGGGCCACATAACGTCTAATGACTTTTGCAACATTTTTGATATTATTCTCATGAGAATAATAATAATACGGGGTTTTCCCTTGCCTGTCTGATTCTATAGTTTTGACCACGTCTAGCCAGCTTAACTGTTTTCGGGCGCGATTTTTGGTCGCAAGACAAGAGAGTTTGGTTCATTATCCTCGCAGCAGATGGACCCCCCTTCTGCTGCTGCGATTAAGCATTATTTATTTTCTACCAGTGGAAAGTATTTGTGCAGAGATTTATACTTTCCTCAAACATAAGACCAAAATATTCCTTCACATACTCATCAGGGTTCTCGCGAAGGTACAATGCCTTTATTATTGTAAACAATCTGGTTCGTAATCATCAGTCTAATAGTCAGTCTAATCTTTTTAACTTCTGCTGAAGGTCTGTTGACATTCCAATACTGTTCATGTTTTTTTGTGTAATTTGATCAACTACTAATGCGTGGGCAAGTTGTTTCAGAAACAATCTTTGGCCCATTGATTTCAATCCATTTCCAAGGTTTATTGGCTTGAGCACTGATACCACTGATATTGGGAATTCTGAAGAAAATGCGAATGTGCCATCGTTTAACGTTTTGTGCCACATTAAATATGAGACACATTTTGTCAGGAATATCAACTCCTCCCTTTGTCGAATTGTAGACAGTGATTATGTTTCGCTTGTTTTTCTTTCCCCAGTGCCAAGATCGATCAACTTATCATTGTGTAGAGTAGATACAAAGACGACATTTTCTGGCTACGTTGTTACAGAACTTCTCCTAGCAAAGCAGGATCGAGATTCTTATGAGACCTCTCGATGCATGAGATTATAGAGGGTTGTGTTAGAATTCTTTGATCTTATTATAATGAAGTACTTAGATTCTGATATGATACACACAGACATGTAGTAACAATCTTAAATTATTTTCTTTATAGTTCTCTAATATCTATAACTTCTTATGTATGATTCGAAACGCGATTTTAATTTACTAACAATGTATAGCTTCTATTTTATAACACAAAATTTGTTAGAATTTTTCCATATTTCATTAGCAAAATAGCAAGTAAAAATAGCGAATTAAAGATATTTAGATTTAGGATATTAATTTGTTGGTTGGTTGGTGTAGTTAAATTGTTGAATGCTGAATGATGTAGGTTGAACCAATCGACTAACATGACGGAGATGTGGGAATCATGTGAGACATATTCTTGACGATAATATGTAACTTTGTGATGAAGAAAATGAATTTTGATGCGCAGGAAGGATTTGTTTCTTGTGGTCGTAGTGGAATAATGGTCGGTGGTAATCTCACATGTCTCTGGAGTTCCCCTTCTCTCTCTGTATATCTGTCATCTTCGTTGCCTCGGTGCGCTAGGCAATGGGTTGACCTCTTCCTCTGAGGCTGATGAAGTAATTGTCAAGAAAGGGTTATGATATATTGATATGAATTAATGAATTAAGAAGTGAGTCTCGCGAGAACCAAACATTCAGCAGAAAGATAGTGAATCTAGTATATTTATGTACCTGAGATGTTCGTAGAATTTTACTACTGAAATTGTTAAATGCAAGTTTTATAATAAAATAAAAATATAAGCGATTTGTAGATGGCGCTACTCAGATGCTAATCAGATTCAAAAATGCGAATTTGCTCACTCTGCAAGAATAAATTGGTCATCTAATTGAGAATTATTGCTCATAGAACCATGCTAGATTCTCACTCGTAAACTCTCAGAACAAGGCCCAAAATGCGTCTAATTTACGCTGACTAGGGTGAGTTTTTTTATATGAAATTGTCTGGGAAGGCGCTTGGTTTGCCGGCCCCGGTGGCACCTCTGGGTAGACTCTTGGGCGTGGCCTGGAAGAGATTTCTACTAAAATCTTTAGGAAGTGTAAAGTTTCTACCAATTAATAACATTATTTTGGACGTTGGGAATCGTAAAGAAATATTGCACTTCATCCGCATCGAAATACTATGCCATCAACTATCCCTGTCAATGGAACGGCCAGCCAATCGGAAAAATACGAGAGTAGTTGGATTATAGAATGTCTCGAAAAATATTTCTGCAAACACAAACAATTATACATGCATGGGTATATGTAATTGCTGAGATGTCTTGTACACGGATGTACGAGGTTGGGAGATAAAACCCCATAATATATATATGAGTGAACTTACTTCCTAGATGAAATAATAATGATAAATGCGTTGGTAGTTGTAAGACACCCGGGCGGGGTAAGACCGTGACATTTGCGAAATAACGCTTTATCGTATGAATGCCTGGGCTCCGCTTGCAAATGCTTTCCATGCATTAGAGTGTTAAACATCGCAATTTACATTTGATTTTTAAATTATTTCCTATTGAGTTAAATTCAATTGGTCGGTTTCTATTATAATAGAAGATTACGTATAGGTTAATCAATTATTTTGATTAATTTACATGGAGTATGATAATCCGGTAACAACGTGGTATCTATGATAACATGATTAAATGCAAACAAGCTAGAGAATTATTTTCTACCTTTGGTCCTAATAAATTGTAAGAGTAACTGTTTTTTGCTTTTTTTCAAAGTGCTAACATAAGACAGCTTTTTCTCTTTAAGTTCTTGAATTAGATCTACGTCACTGAACCATTTCTGTGCTGTAATGTTACAAACTAGTACCAAATATGGGTTCACCCAATTTTTAAACTGCATTTGCGGGCTTGTTATTGATCAGAGAGTGGCCTTGAGTTTAAAAGTGCATAAATTTTACTGTCGAAAAACACATTTTCCACGAAAACCCGGAAGCATTCCATTAATAGTTACATATTCTTCGGGATCATAAGTTTTCTGGCAATTTCTTACAAAACTTGTAAAAACATGTAGAATTGGAGCACACTGACCTTTAGTTCTTTTTGCCAATCTACTATCACGATCATCAAACCAGAGACAACGTATTAAAGTTTTAAACCTTGTGAGGCTCATAACTAGGCTTAATGTCATAACCTTTTTCGATCACTGTCCCTTTCTTCTATATCGTATTCAGAATCTCTCCTCCAACTTTTATCTCCAAAATCCTCTATAAAAAATCTTCAGCATTATCTTTATTCAAAAGACTTATCATTTCTACAAGATCTTCAGGATTATCGACATCATAAATTTTTTTGGACATGTAGAAAGGCCTCTTCTATATAAAATGGACGCGATGAAAATCTGTGCAGAAATTATAAAAGTAGTAGAAGCAATGCTCAGAGATAAGTCATTTCTAGTTAAAGTAGACGAAGAAATATCTGAAACATATAAAAGGCAGGAAGGTCTGCCGCAAGGATCACCGTTGTTCTGATGTTTGTGGCCGGCAAGCCGCAATAAAATTGTAGAACCTCAAAAATCATCCACTTCGGAGACGATATGTGTATCGTCACCCATGCGGAGAGAGAGATTGATGTCATATCCAATTTGAAGCATAAATTTAAAAAAATATCTGGGTGCTACAAGGACTGGAAAATTCGTACAAATCCATCAAAAACGGAGATAATATACCTGGCTAAAAGACAAAAAAGAGGAGTGGATAAACTAATGAAACCAAAGACAACAGCACCATATCTAGGAATCAAGCTGGACAAAAAACTAAATTTTAAAAACTACCTGAAACAGAGAGCTTCAAATTGGATATGAAATTGGAATAGTAAAACCAGAAAGCTATATCCACTTCTAAAACAGGACAGCTAGTTATCAATGGAAACGAGAATGAGAATATACAATACGGTACTATATCCTCAGATTAGATACGGAGTTGAAATTTGGATAAAATCGGATGAAAAAACTATCCAAATCGCCATACAGAAACGTACCGTCACCTAAGGTGACATCTGCACCTTGGTATGTCAGAAATAGCATTATCAAGAAATATCTAAAAATCCCACCATAAGCTTATCGGCAGGGCGAACAATGAACTCCTTCATTGGCCAAGTCAGGACGTCGAGGCATTAAGGAGAAGGAAAAATAAACGGTAGATCCCGACCGAAGGCTAAGGAAATAAAAAAACTAGGTTATATTTCATAACAGGGATTAATTTGAAAGTCTGATTTTACGGTTATCTAACCCATGTCTGAAATACCTCTATTTAGGAGCTATTTTGTTGCTTGGAGCATATTGCACTCCAGCGATTTAAACTGTGTTGTAGATAACGCAAAAGTCATCACCCTATTGGAAGATGGTCTCATTTATGCAAATGGCGTTTAATGTCATCGGGAGTTCTTTTATGACCATGTTTATGAGTAATAATCGGTCGGTGATGATCGCTGAACGTGAACTTCGACGTCAATTCGCTGGTCGTGGTGACACCAACTGGGCAAATACTGCGGCATTTAGCTGCTCTGGGTCAACACTGGGAGACACTGACCCCGGAGTAGCCGTTCGGTACAGAATAACGCTGCAGTGGCGCCAGATATCCAATCGGAGCCTCAAACATCAACCAGACAACGGGCCACACCATTCATGCGAGGTTTACAGAGTAAAGGTGATTGCCCATATTTTTTCGAGAACGGAGTCGGTAACACTGTCACTGGGAGTGGTGAGCTCTACAGAACCATGATCAACGACATCTTGCTGTCGCAAATTGCGAAATCGGGTTTGGAGAACACATGGTTCCAGCAGGACGGCGCAACCGCTCACACAGCACGGGTGGCAGTAGACATTCTTCAGCAAGCGTTTCACGGCCACTTAATCTCTCGTTTTGGCGATTTGCACTTCCCCGCAAGTTCGTCCGATTCGGCCGTTCCAGACTTCTTTCTTTGGGGTTTTTTGAAGTCCCGGGTCCGGTCCCGGGGTTTGACAAAAGTCATGGAAAATACAGTGAAATGAGCCCTAATGTGTATCAACTCTGGCGACGACCACTTGATCGATATTATCGTTGCGATTTAATGGAACAAAATTTAAACATCTAAATAAACATAATGAACACACAGAACCAATTCTTTTTATTTACAAAGTTACTACTTTGAAACGCGAGTCAGGACTTTTGCGCCAACTTGTATTAGATCTTTGTCTCAAACTCAAAACATATATGATTCGATACAAGTTACAGAAGCATGCATCATAGTATGCATCGATAAGCATCAGCAAGTATGGACACCCTAGTCACACTAAGCATGTATAATAGTTATTTGTAATGTAAAGTTAACATTTTTATTTCTTTTAAATAAGTTAACATATAACTAAACTTAAACAAATCAAGCGGCAGAAATATCTTTGTCACCTTATGTTCATAATTAATAAAACGCACTTACAACATAATGCCTTTATGAAATATTCTAAATGACATCTTATTTTATGAAGTATGTGGAAAGAATTCTCGAATCATAGCATGTCGATTCCATTCGTTTTTTTTTTACAATTTTCAGTAATATTAATGTTTTTTAGTTGTACCTGTACATGCAAAAAGCGGCATTGTACAAGCTAGCATACATGAAAAGCAAGAAAAAACTTTAGGTAGGTAGGAGTGGGTGGCAGAAAAAAAATCGTCGAAAAAATGTAGGATCGCACAAAAAAACCACTCCAACGCACACATCCATGCAATCAAACACAAATGTACGGAACCCCTTCACACACATATAAAAACATGCACACGCACATATCAAACACAAGCGTTGTTGGGAAAAAGTAGTACCCTCAAAATGGCCGCCCCGGCATCTCATTTTAGAACTCTCTTCTGGAAAAGCGGGGATCGCGAGCGGCTTTCCACTGCTTTCCACTATCTACATACATATTCGCGTCCTGCTGCTTTCCACTGTACATCCAGCTCGTTCGCCCTCTATAAATATGGCGCCTTGATTGCCAAGCTGCTATACAAGACTCCACGTGGACTCGTCGACGAAACAAATGTATTGAGCCAATCCTAAGCGCGCTAACGCGTGCTACACCAATCAGTATACGCTATTCGTTTAAAACGCCTTTATTAAACGAGCAACGCGTTATTTAGCTAAACCAACCAATAGGAGGCGATCATAAGCCAATTGATACGAAGGTTGTTGTGTTAAATATGTGACAGCTCGCATCAAGTCCACGTGGACTCGATTCTAGGTGCTAGTACACGTTGCTACAGCGGGAAACCAGCAAAAATACAGAGACGACTATAAAAAAGGAGAAACACAGATATGATGTTGCATCTCTTTCTTGAATGACTATAAGGTTACCAGAATACAAATATTAAATTAAATTAAGAATGTATTTAAGCAATAAATTATAATTCGTTTATTACGTTTCGGTAATTTATATTCTTCAAAATGTATAGATTGTACAAATGTAATTTATAGGAATTTATAGATGATTATTAGATAATATGTAGATCCAAAGCAATCGCTAGGTTGGAACAAACATTATTTTTGGAAAACAAGTTTTATTTATTTTTAACCTTATTTAGCCATTTAGCAAATAAGACAAAATGCTTCTGGTTTTTCTTTTACATTTTCGATTATAATAAAAGTTATTTTTGACAGATTTGCTGCGGGATTTAATTAACTTACTTTATTATTTGTTTATTTACTCTATTTGTCTGTTTTGTTTGGGTCGAAACTGATAACAGAATTTTTACCCTTCACTCTTCCTCTTTCTCGTATCAAGTTTCATGATATTTTTTATAAAGTTTTGTCAAATGTATGTGATCCTTTGATTCGTGCTAGTTTACCGACAATCGATGAGAAGATTATTCATAACGAATGTTGCCCAGACACACGCTATGTGAATGAGTCCGGATGACGATTGTTCGTCACATACGCACATCGTCTGGAATCAACTTTAAAGCTAGAAAATTCAAATTTTGTTAGATCACGCTTTAAGAAAACTCTATTGTACACTGTATTATGCGAAATGAACATATAATTTTGTTGAGTATTGCTACAATAACTTTTTTTTTATTTTTTTTAATCCAGATACTTTCTTTATCAATCGTTGCAAGCTGTTTAAAAAATACAGGGATATTTGGTTTCAAAGTAATGTAATATTAAAAAAAATAGTGTATTATTTAAAATATTTTGGTTTCTATAAAATATAAAAAATTTTAACTTTTGGAACATACAAAACAGTAGGCCATTTTGACAGTTGAAGTAATTTAAATTCAAAACCAATTTTAAGCAAGAAAAAACATTTTATAATTAGCTTTTTATTTGATAAACATTTTTTGTTAGCTTTTTATTTAATTTAAATCACATTCAATGATTGGGACTTAGCTTCAACAATTCCACAGAATAATTTAGGTGATTAAATAATTTATATCTAAAAATGGCTTAAAACATTATACCCGGGACCAACGATATAAACTTTGAGTGGAATGCGGGTTTCCAGCACGATTAACCGATTCTAAGTCTGTAGTGCTGCCCTCTATAAAGCCAAATAAACTATAAACTCCAAATCCCCATACTACAATGTTAAAGATATGTCTTTTCAATGAAGAATTTAGCAAAATAGCATTTTAAAATTATACATGTTTATCAATATTCGTTCAAATAAATAATTGAAATAATTTAATTCTTATAATACATAAATAAACGTAATGAAAAAACATTATGTTTTGCATTGTATGTCTAACATCAGAAAAGATTAATAAAATAAATTACGCTTTCATTATTAAATTAATCTTAAATTTATTGTTACTAACTTTTTTATATTAGCAGAACAATAAAATTGATTTAATGTAATAATTTTAATAATACAATAAACACAACAATATTAAAATAAACTGTTCGAGTGTATATTTTAAATGGCGCATATATTACGAATGAATGGTTCATAACACTTGAAAATTAATCTCAAAAATATTGTAATTGTGGTCATTCCTAATTTATATTTTCTAGGCGATCTTTATACTTATATCTAGAACAAAAGAGTACAAAAGAAATTACATTCCTCCTACCCTGGTGCAAACGTTGTCACAAGTATGTTTTAAGGGTGTCGCCATTTTTTAGTAAATGATGGGGTCATCTATATGTTTAAATATGTTGTTTAAAAGCTGACATCTAACCTATAATCTGTCAAAATATGAATGTAATATATTCTCAAATATTCTCTTGGCTTGATGAAAAACTCAAATGCATAAATTATTTGTATTAAATAATTCTTTTTTTATTTAAGCTGTGTAGTGAACAAGGAACAATTGTTTTTTCTTTTAAAATTCATGCGACTACGTTCCAATCTTCTCCACAGTACCATGATATTAATGGGGTGTCACGGCAATGAGTTTATTAAATTAGTCGGTTGACCCAGTTCTGGAATTCCTTGTTGGGGTGCTCGCGCTTTCTTTGTAGTAGTTCAGTTCTTCTAAACTTTGAGTTTTCTATTAAATCTTTTACCTTTAATTCCTTCCTCAAATCTGCATTTCTACAATAATACCAGGGAGCATACATTATTTTTCTTATTAATTTATTGTGACACTTGGTTATGATTTAATTAGGCCGTTGCTCCATAATTTTTGTCCGAACGTTAGCACCGGCTCTAACACAGATCTTAATACAGTCCACTATTCTGTTTTAGCATACCGTACAGTTTATTTATTTTTTTATCAAATGCACATCGACCTCCATAGAAAGCGTCACGTGCTACTGTGGTGAATACAATAAAAGTGGACGACATTCTAAAGTTTGTGCTAGAGTTGGAACATTTGAAAGTATTTTCGTAAAATTGCATTCTCAACATTCTATTACTTCATAATCAAGTTTTTGTAGTCGTCATGTTTTCGCTTTCGAATTCTCAAATAACGAATCAAACGTATCTATATTATCTTTATAAATTGGTTTGTCACTGTTCACGTTGTAACATTGAATGCAACCACGATAAAAGCATCCCATAAATTGAAATACTTGATTCGATTCTTTACAATAACCATCAACTCGTATTCCAGCTAGTTTTATTTCCTTTCCCTTGGCTGTTTGATTGATTATAGCGGGAGCGATATCCATTTTTTGGTATTATACCTAAGTATGTTGCTGTTGTTGTAATTTTAATTTTATTTGACGCGAACTTCACTGAATTAAACTTGGGTCATTTGTGTCCAAAATGGACATCTCTGTTTTTGTGGTAGTAATCTTAATTTTATAATCCTTGCAATAATTCTGAATCCTGGTTATTGCCCCTCTAGTCTCTTTGCTGTTCGGTATTCGTCTGCTCCTTTTACCGGCACCGCAATATGATCCGCAAATTGCAAACGCTATAAAGTAAAAATGCTATAAAATACGGGGCTTATTGGAGAGGCTAGTGGCAATCCTTTTTAGCCACCATCCAAGGAAAAAAAAAGTCTCCCACCGTTACTCTGTACTTATGTCTTTTGTTCGTTTTTTGCCACTATGTCTTTAGTTCGTTTTTTCAATTTACATACGAGTTCTTGGCTCTACATTATGTGGTAAGTCTTTTTAATGTTGATAAAGACGCACATCGCTTGTTGTTTGTACTTTTTTTTTATTTGCCTGATTAAGTAACTTCTCCAATATTCCCACTTGATTTATCGCCGCCAGCTTTTTCCTAAATTTAAACTGTCTTAGTGGTATAGCGTTATTTACTTCAACCCACTCTTGTATATTATATATTATTTTGGCCACACCATCTAATAAGGATATTGATTTTCTGTCACTTGGGATACTTGTATCTTCTTCTCCTTTGGGTGTAGTGATAACATTGTGCTCCTCTATCTCTTCGGGTAATAATGTTGGTTTACTATCGGATTGTATATATTGGGCATATGTGTAATTTTCCACATTGGAAGAAATTTAGCTCTCAATTCGGGCTATTCTCCCGGTGCTTGTTTGGACCTCATCACTATTAATTTTTTAGTACATCTTCCGTTTTAAACCATTTCTCGTCATTTTTTCGTTGTATCTTTATTAGAGAATTGTTTATACAAGTGATTTGCTTTTTCTTCCGCTTCAACCAATTCGTCTTATGTTTTTATGAGAATATTTGGTTCCTTGGCCCTTCGTATCTTTTTAGTCAACATCCAAAACTTGTCTTTTACTTCATTCGCTCCGTCAATTTTCCTCCTCCAGCTCTCTTGTTTTCTAAGAGATCCTTTACTTCTCTCTGACGTGTTCTATAATTCATTTGAACAGGGAATAAAAATACTCAAAGATTTATATTTAAAATTCTTTTTTCTAACCAATCATGTTTTCCTTTTATATTAGCAGGACTATCATATCTTTTTATCACATTATGCCATAAATAAACTCCTGGACAAAATTAAGTATTAAACTCCTGGGCAAGATAAATTTCTTATTATTACCTTTTACTTTTTCGAACTTTGAAATTAATCTATTTATGATGTATCATTATTTTAACTAATCTTTAATAAATTAGAATGATATTATCTGGAAAAAATTCTAGAAAGATACAACATTGTCAAATAGGTGAGAATGGTATTGTTGAAAAGCAAAAGTTGAAAGTGAAATTAAATTGCAAGGGTGGTTTCACATAAATTTAGCCTTCGATAGATGGCGTTACGTAACAACGAACGCCATATTGGTTTTGACATTTGCCATCCAACACATGACGTCTGTCCAAATGTAAAGCAAAAAGAACAATTAGTCTTTACAGAAATGTAGTAATCAAAGCCGAAATGTATGCTGTTAGTGGCGAGTCTACACTGTCGCTAATAACAGTTAAATTTTGGAAAGCTGAATTTGTTCGTGGTCGTTCGAGTGTTTTTGATGATGATCACACAAGCGCCTCAAATATCGTAACTACACCAAAAATCGTCAAGAAAATCCATGATATGATTATGAAAAACCGTCGAATCAAAATCCGTGCGCTAACAGGCTGCAAACATATCAACTGAGCATGTGCATGTCTTCATACACAAACATTTGGATATGAAAAATCTAGCCGCACGATGTATACTGCATTTACTCACTATTTACCAACGACACACACGTGTGA
>WYDF02292244.1:0-16191 GCA_009867245.2 Adranes taylori | reverse complement strand
TATATTTTGTAAAATTTTCGGATTTTTATGTGAAAAATAATATTTTTTTAATTTTACTTTGGGCCAAAGAGGAAAGTGTTTTGGGCCGCATGCGGCCGCGTGTTGGACACCCCTGCTGTACGTGGATCAGAAAGAAAACATCTACGACATACGTTTATGTTTTATGTTTTGTAGTGGGAAACGAAATGTCAATTGAAGAATTTTTAAATACAGTTTTTTTAAGTGTTGCAGACAGTTTTCTAATCAAATTTTTCGACTCTATTTATAAGTGTTTCTAAATATAGAATTGTAGCTGATAAACTGTTTTAAAAGGTTATTGTTTTACATTTATGATTATCGTCCTAAATCAGCCCAAAAAATATATTGAAAATCGTTCAATTTTTGCATAATTTTATGAATTAATTACATTTTTTAGAAATGAAAAAGATGAAAAATAAGACAACAGTCCGTTAGTTTAAAATTTGCTTAACAAGAATATGTAAAACACATATCAACTGCTTTGTTAATTTTTCACAGAATTTGAATGAAAATGCAACTGAATGTGTAGGGAATAGTAGCCCCTTAAGAAACTAAACCCCGAGTCCTCCCTCTGTGCTATTAATTTTGCTGTGCTATCTGTGGCTTGTGGGTTTTGATCTGGATGCTTGTCACTAAAAAGTCTTCTACATATTGTGCCGATCAATTCAACCTGGCCTCGACCCCGGCGAATATTTGATTGTTGGCCTCTCAATATCCCACTTTGGGTTCAATGCTGTTTTCCTGTGGTTCCACGTATCTGTGCACATTAAACAAGCCGCGCTTTTCAAGGATAATTTCGATCTGTTTACACTCTTCAGATCTCTTTACTGTACATTGGAAGATTTCGATCTCTTTACATTGCATCTCTTTACATTTGGGCCTGAGCCAATTGCAATATACTTTCCCCAAACAATTGCTCATGAATAATGTAAATGATACATGTAGCAATTTCTCCTGGACTTACTAAATGTACTTATATTGCATTCTACAATTTGAACAGTTCTAAACTTCATCTAGACTTCATTTGTATTTATTTCATATTTATATTGTTGACCATGATTGTTTGTGAAATGTCATATATACTTATATTGTGATATTTGCGCATATAATTTACTAAACGATTATTATTACACGCATTCATTTATTAAAGATTGAGCTGAAGCTGGCAAAGAAATTGAAGTATTGGCTCAAACAAAAGAAAGATATATAGCGTTCTCGAAAATGTAGGTATATATATATATACAGATATAAGCGGCCAAGAAAGAGCTCATTCATACAAATTGAGATTTTTAGATTCCATTCGATTTATGAATTGTTCACTAAAGAAGCTCGCATCTAATCTGCATCCAATCTGGTCAGTGCATCCAAGACTGACCAATTTGTAGAAGTACGTAGATTTTATCCAAATGAAGAACAGTTTAATTTAATTACAGGAAAAGGTATATTCCCCTATGAATGTTTAGATTCAATTAGAAAATTTTCCGAAACTAGTTTACCGGAGAAACGTTTATTTTATAACAATTTAAATCAAACACATATTTAAATCACAAGTAGCGATTGCCAGCATGCCCAAACAAATACAATTGCGCAAATTTAGGAGATTACATGCACCTTTATTTAAAAACCGACGTGCTCCTCTTAGCAGACGTTCTTGAAAACTTTAGAAATATTTGATATGAAGTTTATGGTCTGGATACAGTGTAATACGATACTGTACCAGCTCTTTCATTTTCTGCCGATTTAAAAATAACCAAAATTAAAATTGAATTATATACTGACATTGAGAAATTGCATAAAAAATCTATTATGGTGGAGGTGGAGTATCGACGCTAAAGCCAATAATCCATCTATGAAAGATGAGGAACATTATTATGGTGCGACTAACCCAACTTCGTATCTTGGGTATTGGGATGCAAATAACTTATATGACTGGGCCCTATCTCAACGTTTACCATATGGTGACTTGGAATTTTTAACTCCAAGGTCCATCAGTAGCAACACTCTCCAGTTTTTACAAACATAAATTAGAAATTACTAAACATATCTCGAGTTCTCATAACAAATTTCCTCCTGTTCTTGTTCCTTTCAAAGGTTGGAGCCCTGTTAATTCTTTGATCAATTTAAAAACACATAATTTTATGCTAATTATGTAAATAACAGACTTTAGTAATTTGAATATGTTTGTACTTAAGCTTGGAAATGGGACTTTTGCTTTGTATAGCATTTACCAATTCATATAATTTTTTTCACTGTTGAACGGTCATGTATCTTTTTCCATACTGCCGATTTAATTTGTAGTCTTTGAGTGCATAAACAAATTCTTCTGCAGAAAAGAACTTTATCACTTGCAACCTAAAAACATATCCAAAATTCCACTGATCCTTGAATTTACGATATATCTATTTTGTTTCTTCACATGAGTTATCTTACAAATTAATGCCTGCATTTGTCACTTCCTCGAATAGCAAAAATAATTTCTTCAAATACTTCGTAAAAAATTATTTAAGGTATTTAAATTTGAGAAAAAAATTTTAATGTAGGATTGACATATTTTATGTACAAGTTCATGTACACTTGGAATCATGGATAAAATTGGTTATTTTCTAACTCCACGTGCCACTCCCAAATCTAGCTGAACTAGCTGGTACTTTCTATTTAGTAATAAGTAGTAAATATTTATATTTGTATTTATCAATTTTTCCTATTTAGGTGGTAATTATATAAGTTTTGGCTGAGCTTATCTAAAAAATGTAATGTTCTGAAAAGCGATTGCTTGAAATATTTGTTGTTGCGCAGCATCAACGAATCTTTCTCTCTAGCTATTAAATCTTGTCGAATCTTTGACCGAAAACGCGTAAGTATTTGCTGGAACTAATAGTTTCTGAAAAGCACATAAAACCTATTGAAAAAGAAATCCTACAAAAGAATCGAATCCGTTGAACATTTGGAATAGCTATTTTCCGAATGCCAATAAATACAGTTTTTTTTGTCTTCTTTCTGGAGTTGCTTTCGCAACGCTCCGATGCTCTATAGTATTTAGTACTCGAAAAATAACAAAGAGCGAATTGCTGGAGAAAGTTGAGTAATATTTAAAACAAAGACTCTAGGAATTATGCCACTTATTTAAACTAATCAATTTTAAAATAGTTTGGTTTTGGTGTTTATTAGTTTATTGATTAATAGCACATTTTAACATAAGCTAGCACAAAATGGGTTGATCCGAAAGAAATTGGAAGAGTCATAAACAATGTTATATATATAATTCTACAAATGTGTCAAAAATATATACTGGTGAAATGTTTATGGATTTTAGAGTAGAAATAAATTAAATATAATAATCGGAAACAATATTTCTAACCCGCCGTTAAGCGCGCTAAGTATAGTTACGTTTTTGGTTGAGTGCGGAATATTTTTTTTTGTTTTACATAGGAGAAAACCTTCAAAGGGCGAAGGATGCCCGTTGCATCCGACAGTATGGGATTTAACCCACTAAAACTCCAGTCCCTCTTGAGATTGTATATTGTTGGGAGAGTGGAGAGTTTGTTTGAAGGAGGCTTTAGGATTTATCATCCTCTTCAGCCTGGAACTGGTATTTAATGGAATGCTTTTAGAATTGTGGTAAGCTGATAGCTTGCAGATAAGATATACGCTATAGCATTCGCTTTACAGCCAAGGGCATCTGCAATACCTTGGTCATATCATGGTCAACTGATGAGGAAGTTTGATTAGTGTGGTGAGCTGATTTGCTGGTGGTCTTGTATATTTAATTGTTCTTGTTTGGCTGCGCAAGTGGGTGTTAGTTGACCTGAAATAGAAATTAAGGTTGTTGTGGAAGAGTGATTGTTTGTCTTTTTTTTTTATATTTTATTTTTATTATTTTTTTATTTTTTTTGTATTTTTGTTTTTTATAATATAGGCGTAGGGATCATCTTAGGGATAGGGGGATTAATTCAAGGATATCTTGGGGATACTCAGGAGGTTCCTGCATGGTTTGGATTATTCGAGCTGGCGGATGTGGGAAGGGTCAGTTTGCTACGATGGTGTCTGGCTTTCCAATCAGAACGAAGATTTTGGTAGGCTATTGGGTTGTTTTCTGCGTCACGTAGTAAGTTGGTGTGCTTGCGCGTTAGAAAGAGTAGAATATAGAACAGCTCTATAATCTATCAGTGGCCTAATATAGGTTTTGTAGGTGTGATGTTGAGTTTTTGTATGACTCTAAAACGTCGTCTGAGTGTGGAGATCAGGTTCACGCGTTTGCGTACCCTGGAAAGGGTGTAGTTTAGGTCCGAATTCCAGTTAAATGTTCTATTAAACCAGACACCTATGTAACAGATTTAGTCTTTTAACGAAATGGGTTCATTCCAGAGTCGGAGTTTGAGTGGGGATTATTTTCACACAGTTTAAATAGTATTTGTTGCATGTTTATATTACACTATTTAGCACACTTTTTTATTTACATTGATACACAAATAAATTTAATACAATTAAAAACAATAAAAGTGATAACTATACTTACTGAAAATGATTAAAATCAACGGGTTATTACAAAAGTAAAAGAAACAGACGAAGCATAAAATTATCTATTATATTTTTTACATTATACAACATTATTAAGACACGTAATGAAGAAATCTTAACAATGTTCGCAGCATATCTATATGTCACATATATTGCATATTTTCCTTCTTGTTTTATCTCTGCTACGACCACATAGGAAACACCTTCCTTTAGAGGCTCGCGGTTCTTCATTCACAATATGTGTTTATTATTTTACTAACTTAACCGTTCTAATCAAAACAGGATCTCAGTTTGTTTATAAATATTATAGTGATTTTTATATATTAGTCTGTTTGTAACATAAATTAAATGCTATTGCATCCGATTCAGGGTTGGATTAGGAATTCGTTTGTTCTTAATTCTTATAATAAAGTATTTAATTTCTTATATGATAAACACAGAAAGACAACAACAAGTTTAAATAGTTTGGTTTATTGTTCTAGTATTTATAACTGCATATATATGACTCGAAGCGCGATTTTGAATGATTGAGAATAATATTGATTCTAAATGTAATTTAAAATTTGTTAGGCTGATCCAATTTTCTTCATCCATTAAAAAAATACTAATGCAAATAAAGAGTGAAGATCTAAATATAATTGTACGTATTTTATTGTATTATTCAGATATGAGTACGGTTCTGGAATTAAACTCCCCTTCTGTACCAACGGCGCTGAAGTTCCAATTGTCGTCGTTACCTGAATTAAATAAATGAACCTTTGTTGAATAATACGTGGATGAAGGTCGAACCGAGCATTTGCAGATGTAGATCTTTATCGATGCGCTATTGTGGTAGGATTTTCGTAGATATGCGCGCAGGTGTAGAAATGCATTGAAACGTTATGATAATAGACATTTTGTTGATGGATAATGATTTTGTGCATATTGACTAATAATTTGCCTTGGCGGAATGAATTTGCCCTCTGTCGAAGTACTTAAACTGGCGTAGGTGATGTGCATGTACTCTCGAATGGTCGGTGCCTTCTATGTAACGTCTACGTCTCGTAGGACTCCATAGCTTGCATCGATGTTAAGGATAATAAGAAAATAGTTGTGGATAATGTGCAAATAGTATGAGAATATGAGAATAAGAGTAGAAGGAAATGATAATTATTTGGATACTTAACCTTTTGTTTCGTATAAGTTGAGTTTTGTTTCGTATAAGTTGAGTTTTATTTTGTAGTATTATAATTTACTTATTTTTTTATTCGTATATTTAATATGTTGATTGAATATTTGAAAATGTACTATAGCACTTTAAGATGAAAGACATTAACTCAAAAATAGCGTCTGAGGATCACTGACCTGAATGGCTCCTTTTATGCGAATTTTCTGGGAAAGGACGCTAGTCCTGGTGTATCGGTTGAGCAGTGGCGTGTTACCTAAACCGATGACTTTCGATTGCGTCTGGCGCGCGAGGTTTGAAACAAGCCTCTGCTACAAAATGGTTATATTGAAGGTTATACTTGCGACGAATCAAAAGTTTCTTCCTGATACGTTAAGAAAATTAAGGATCAATGTTGCATTATTTTGTTGACGGTTATCTAGTAAACATGTAAGGAACGGTATTTCCAAACGGTAGATAGTTTTCAACCGGTGGTGGGTGGTGGGTAGCGGCTTTACATGACCAAAAGCTTAGGGAACCATTACATATGATGCCTCCTACAAAAATACGTCAATATAATCCGCTGTCGTTTTATGACCGGCTCTGTGAATAAAAGTTTTGCCGCATGCTTACCCGTTTTGGTGAACCTGTTTGATGTTTTAGTTGTATAGATGTATGTATGCTTTTCCATGTTTCGGTACGTTTGTCGGATGATGTGATATTCTAACCGACCTTCTCGATTTTATGTTAACGTATTAAGATTATATTGGATACTTTTTTTTTCTTCATTTAACTAATTTGTTATGATATTGATTCATTGATTGATTGGTTAGATTCTATATTATATTATATTTAATTCTATATTATATTTCTTTGATGAATTAGATTAGTCAATTTAGATTTATAGTTAGAGGATTTCTCTTTCAATTTATTATTTATTAAAGAATTGCTTATTGAGATTGTTAATTAATTGAATTAATGATAATATTATGTTCCTATATCTTCTTTGATTTTAGGGTTTTATGAGGAACCAACTTAAATTTTGAGAAAATTTGACCCGTGAATTTGGAGTGTGCGGAAAGGTGTTGTGTTTGTCTCTGTATCATGTCTGCTGTAATGGCTTTGATACAGAGGTGCATTCAAAATAAATTAACGCACTTTCTGAATATCATCATCTTTGTAAATATTTTTTGGAGGTGCTTTTTCCTCTTTTATCGTTTTCATATATACCAGAACAGGAAACATTTGCTCGAAGTTTGCACAACTCTAAAAATGTATTAGTTTCTTCTAGTGTTTTCATATAACATTCTGTTAGCACAATTTGTCGAATTCCATTGATACGTAGAAACTCACATGGGTAGTTGCGACAAACCTTTGGCAACCCTGTTTTTCGGAACCCTGTATGGCAAAAATTTATCAGGAAGGCCAATCCCATCAACCATTCCTATTCCTTATACAGGACTGCCCTATTCTTGTGTATTTTCATATTTTTGTTACCCACTCCTATTACTAGATTGGGGTCTTTGACCTGTACCACCCTATAGGGTCTTTTATATAAGGCGTCATACTTATAAGTGCTGTATGTTGTTACCAAAACTAAATCAATCACTTTTGTGGTGAACATTTTCTATCAAACTTCTTTTTCCTTTCTGTCTTTCAACGAATCTATCCGATAAGACTTAGCATACACAGAACTGGCATTCTCTTTCATTTTGATATCATGCGTTAAAATATTAGTAGTCGATAACTTATCCCCTTGTAGGAAAAAAAAACATCAGCCAATTTTGCACAAATCTTTTGTACTGAGCTAATCTCTTCCCCCGTTCATACCTTGTACATCTATACTCCCTAACACTTCATCCACCCTATCTATAGACATATCTACAGCCTCGAACTTTTTAATATCAAATTTTCTTGCTTCTTCAACCCTCAGTGTATAATTACGTAACCTGACTTCATGCTGTAATTTTGCCAGTACTAAATTACCCTCCGGACTCACCAATGTCCTTACAATATATATATATATATATATATATACCTTCTCCTAACTGACCTGGCAATATCACACAATCTTTCGAAAAGTCTACATACTCTCTGCAACTTCTGATCTCAGATCTGGCTGGAATAGTTATATATTCCTCATCTTGGGATGTTAATGACTCTACAATATCTTTCCCTTTATAATTAAGTAGTAACGCTAAATTTTTGTAATCTATTACTGCCATATTTGCTCAAAAAATCTACACCAAACATAATTTCGGCGTCGTGTCTAATTTTTTCCAGAATACTATACTTATAACATATGATATTTGCTGCAATTTCTAATTGTAATATAGTAGTTCTTAGAGAACATTGCTGTCCACCAAGACCTTGTATCTTACATTTTTCCGATTTGTTTACGTACGCTACTTTTTTTCTACTACGTCTTTTTTACTATTGTAATACTAGAACCAGTGTCAAGAATGACATTTAAAAACTGACCCAGATAATAAACTCTTTTATAATTTGCATGTTTGCTTTTACCGACGAAAAAAATCTTGATTTCACTTGATTTTTGTTTATACTATTATTTTGCTGACTACCCTCATTATTACCTGTCTTATTTATTTGTATTACTATTTTTATTATTTGCATTAAACATATTATTATGAAAAGTTGGCCAATTCTGATTGTTTTAATTTTTCGTAAATCGCTTTTTATGCGTAAAAAATGTTTGAGCATTTTGTGCGTGAGTTTGTATGCTGTACTCGCCACGTGCACATTAAATCGCATCCTTTAAAGTATCAAAATTTCTATCCCTTACAATGGTGCTAATATTTCGGTTATTCCCGTCATAAAGTTTTGAATCCCTAATTTTCGTTAATTGCTGCTAAAAAAATGGTGTGTTAGTGTCATCCTGAGCCTGTGCTAATGACAGTTTTACCATCAGTGAATCTACATGGGCCCAAAATCATCAATAGACTTATGTCCCTGAGTGGATTTATGCAATTTTACACCTAGTGACGCTGCACTCTTGGACTAAAAAAAAAGTTCCGCAATTACATGAAGATTAATTGTTTAATAGATGATTCCGTGTTCCACATCATAAGAATTAAGGTTGAAGCTGTTTTCAAGTCAAATTTATTCCCCATCTTATTATTAGCTTAAAGTATAGCAGCAGTACCTAGACTTTCCAAGATTCCTAATATTTTTGCTAATATTTCATTAATTTGTTTGCACTTACTTTCAATGCCCCTAACGCAAAACTTAACTTTCTTTACAATATTTGAATCTGTGGAACTGTGGAACCCTTACTTAGCTCTGAATTAAACTGACTTCTATGTCTAGTAAAATCTTTTTCTGTAACTGACAACTCAGCTGGTTTCCCTTCTAGTAATTTCCTATCGGCTGTCCTATCATACCCGTCCTTAATTAAATTCGTACAAAATACCCTAGATTCTTCATATATCTCTTCAAAACTGTCTATTGAGTTCATACCCTGCATTAGATTATTAAAATTTTATTTTTGCTAGCTACTAAAATCTATAAAAAATTCTAACAAATTCTCCCATTATTTGAATTATCCAATAATTTAATAAATAATTAAAAAAACAATCAATTTATTCAATAAAAAATACAAATATATACTAAATAAAAACTTCACATAATCACTTTTAATTAAAACTGCATCAAAATCGTACCCGATTCTATTATTTGTTATAATTTAATTAATTTTTCTCACCAACTGACCTTCAACTGACGACTGGATAGTGGTGCTAAGCTTCCCAAGATCGAGCGATTTCTTCCCTTACCTTCTTCATCTGCTTTTAGCAAAACTTAATTACATACCCCATAATGACAGCTATGATTACTACGAATGCTATGACACCCAAGATCTCTCCATTCTTTATATGCTTACCTAGCGTAGTTCCTCCGCTGACACCCGCTTGCGTTATTACAATCTCTTCGTTACTCTCGTTGGATTTTAAAGTTAAGATGACTACTTTGGTGTGTAATTAAATGAAGAAAATCATTGTTACTGCTTTGTTCAAGTTCTAAAGTGAATTGAATGTTGGGATTAATAGTAGTGCGCTAAGATAGGATATATTGAGCATTATTTCCATGTCCAAGTATATACATTCAACTAATAAAATCTGATTTTGATAGAAGATATGAAACGATGACCAATAATGGTAAGGTCAGCTCTACATTAGTGATTGCAAAAGGAATAGCACAAGGATCCATTTTTGGTTTCAGAACTTGCCAAAATGCGTAAAATCAAAATTAATTCTCTCAAAACTAATGATACAAATTTAACTAGTAGTACAAAATCAGATTCGAGATTGCACGCACAAAATACTGAATACCGGGAAGTAATACAAACATTGATTAGAGAAAATGAACTTACTCTGAACATTTGAAATCTCCAGGGCATCAAACATGTCACGGACCGACGAGGAAGGACCAACGGCATGGAAGGACCACCCACACAATAAAATAGACTCATCAAATCGCCGGTATTCCAGCCGGTTTAACGATGTACTTTAATCGAATCCAATTTGTCATATTCAATTGAAGCACGGTACACTCTGTGAATATGAAGGAATTCATCGCTAAACAAAGTAAAAAAAGCGGTGAGATTCTAACAATGCCCCCAATATATGCCTTAATAAGCGTGCGCATGTTCCATCAGCAATGATGAAGTCTCATCCATCAGGACGACATATTTCGTTTTGGGGCTATGCGAAAACAACAGGTTGACAACTTCTGAATACTTACGAAAAGGTATAAAATTATATATTACATGTTCGGGGGAATAGAAGTAGTAAATTAGATAGACATTAAAAAATGCGCAGACATTGTTTTGAGTAATTTTAATACGAAATAAATCTATTACATTTTTTATTTATACCTTTTAATATTTTAAAGGTGATAAATTCATTTTCAATCTATTTATTTCAACATATTACACTTAGAATAGAGTATAAAATAATTCAACAAAAGATCTCTACTTTCCTAAAAATTCATTATCTATCACTATAAAAATATTTTAAATGTACTCAAAGAAAATCTTGCTAAATTCATTGGATATTTCGACATTCCATTCCATTTAGGAAGCAAATTCCAACAAATTGAGAGAATGCTAACATACACACGAAAACTCTCGAACACGCATAAATAAATAATAGTGGGAGTGAAAGAGCGAAAGGGATAAGAAATTCACATATACATAAATACGTGCCAAATAAATCTCTCGTACTGTCCCATTAAAATCAACCACGAATACGAGGACATGAGACATGGTCCAACGTTCTTTGCGATGAAATTCAATGAGCATAGAAAACTAACGACTTTTCCATGCCTACTGATCGTACTACAATAACGAAAAGAAGATTTGGGATGCGTTCGCAAAATATAGGGTATCATTCTTTTTCCAAGAAATTTAAATATTTTTGAGAGATATTAAGAAGAATTACTACTAGAAAAAAACAGCAGATATAAACTTACTATGACATTCAAAAATTTAGTGTTCATGCCATAAAACTTTTCCAGTGAGAATAACATACTTTTGGAAGGAATACTTAGATTTTAGATTTAAATACTAGATTTAGATTTAAATACTAATTTAGATTTAAATACTTCTAACGAACTTATTTGACGTTTTCTTTGGAAGTTACTGTCATACTGACAGCTGTTGTGATAAAAGTTCTATGTATAGTTGCCCTTACTTGATCTACTTTCGGGTTTGCATGTTTTAGCGGTTCCCGCTAAATTTTAGCGGGGCTTCTTAAATTGAGAATTTTCTCTCTCTCTCTCTCTCTCTCTATATATATATATATATATATTAAATCTCCCTAGCATTTAGTTTAAATTTTAGCGAGTTTTGTAACATAATAATTTTCTATATACTTTAGCTCTCTCGCATTTACTACATGTAGTCTCTAAAACTTAGATCACCTTTGTCTACCAAGGCGTATACGTAAGTAGAATTTGTAGAATCTACATACGATTTTCGTAGACAGTCCGTTTGTATTACAGCCATTGAAAATTCCGAAGCATATGCAGTAAGAAACGGTTAAGATTTATAATTTAAATTGCAACATATTTAAACTTAAAGAATGGCGTAAGACTGAAGAGTTAAGACACTAAGAACTCTGTTCAACTGCATTCCACAATTAACTATTCCTTTCTACCTCTTTCGCAACATTCTATGCACCAGTCATTTGCGCAAATCCTCCTTCGTAGATCATTTCTTCTCATAACCTCCCATAAAATTTTATCACTATTTCTTCACCCGAACTTTCTGTCCATAACTAACTTCACAATACTCACATCCATGTTTTGTTGACTTCCTTCCCATTCAATCCCTTCTTTCGTTTTCCTATCCTTCTTTCGTCCTTTTTACCACGTTCTCCCTTCCCTATGTTTCACAACCCCTAGCACAACCCTTTTCGTCACATCCTCACCTCCAGCCTCTGTTCCCAACTTATTTACAATTTGCCGCATTCCCGCAATGACCCCTTATTCCATTATTCCATTCACATTCACTCCACATTAGATCACACCACCCAGTATACGATATAAACTTCTTATTAATTTCACATTATTGTCTCTATTACTTCTGTGCCTCTTACGCCATGTCCCACATGTACCATCCAATTATCCGCTACTATTCTGTGCTCATCCGTCCACAACATGTCTTCATATGCGTAGATCTAATGTTCCCTCGTTTTAATCCTCCAACCCACATATTTGTAACAAAGCATGTTACAAGACATAAATTATAAGATTAAGACAGTAAACTTAAAATAGATAAACAAATATGATTTATGCTGCTGCTGTAAGTCGATCCAACGCATTTTTCTATGCCGCTATTGCTACTACATGTGAACGCTTTTTGTTTGCTTATGTAGTTACGTAGAATTGGAGAATTAAATTGAGCACCAATCTAATAGCATGCAGCAGAAAGAGAAATAAACTGTTGCTTGTTGTGTTGTCGCCGTGTGTTGTGCTACACACACGTTATCTATATTTAATTTGTATTACGTTCTTCGTATCTAATGTATATGACGGTTTATGCACACCAGCTGTCTATGTATATAGAGAGTGGGATTATGTGGATATCCGAAGGACATATGTACTCTTCGCACACTCTACTGTTACCTGTGTAAGAGACCTGAACAGGAACAAAATAATATGCTTAGCTCGTCGGTGCTACTACATAAGCTGACTGTAAGGTGTGAAGGACTTCCTAGAGGAATTGTGTCTTGTATTTACATAAGGTGGAACTAATATCGAGATTTACATAGTATTGTATGGGGAGACCGTATAAGGAAACAAACGTGTGCAAGACCCGTATAAGAGACCAAAAGTTGATTGGCCGCTCAGGCTTATAAATAACGAGATTTTGAATAGAATTATTTAGTTCCAATTTTAAGAACTGGAAAGCAAAGCGTCCAGGGGCAGCAGCCAGCAGTAGAGCGACCAGTCAAGCCAGCCAAGCCGAGATAATGAGCAAAGCGACATCCAGTGACAGTCGCCCGGATAATAGCGCATTTGGTCAGCGATTTTATATATCATACACTATTCTGTTTATCATATGTATTATGAACAGCTTTGTTTTCCTTCCTACCCTTCCATCAACTTATCTCCTATACAAATAGAGTATGTACTTCTAAGATGTGCGCCACAGTGTTAGTTGTAGTCGCTCGGTAGTAGTAACGCTGGTGCGCCTCAAAGTATTACGCGCCCATTGTGTTTCTTTTGACCCTATCTACTAGAGTGTATAATACTAACCTCTGCATCTTGGGGCTAGTTTTTGTCACTCAACAGCAGTATCCCTGGTGCGCTGGTGCATCACAGTGTTACGCGTCTTAGTAGATTCCTGGAATATGTGTCTTCTTCATTATTCATTTCGCGAATTGGTATTTACCCTCGCCCTCCTGCTGTATTATTAGCTGTTGGTACATGCTTTCCGCATTACTACTGTTTTGTATATATTATCACCGTACCTTAGTACTGTTTTAAATGTGCCGCTTATGTTTTGTTTATAATGGAATCGCTACTGTTTATTTTCTAACCGCGATTGATGCATTTGATGCTAACCGCGATGATTAAGTTAATTTAATATTTATTCATAGACATTTGTTTGTGCATTATATTAATTTCTTTGTTTAAATTGTGTAAAAGTCCAATAGACGTTATTTTGTAAAATTATTAAAGGCTCTTTTATTCATTAGAAGTTAGAATCTTTTTTAGCTGTCCACAAGAAGTAGAATCTCTGGACAACTCACGTACTCTTAACTAGTCGTGCCCTTAGTAAGCCACTGAGGATCGATGGAATAATAAGAGCGGTTCAAACGCGCGGTCTCACGTGAAACTGACCTGGCGCCCAAGATACATATTTCCGAAGGCTGTTAAGATATTTGTTTGCGTCATCTGTGACAGTCGCTAGGTCTGTCCGTTAGCAGAGTCGCTAGCGAGAGTCTGTCACATATTCTATAACTTCTTTCCCTATCATTCATCCAATACTTATTTCCCCTTTCCTCGCTACCATACCTGGCTGTCATCCTGTTTTCTTTCATGCTTCTTCTCGATCTTAATATTCTGGTAAAATATCTTCAAACATCAAACATTCATATTTCCTATTGTATTGACTGATTCTTATTCTCTCATATCTCCCCTGTATGTACTTTCAAGTCCCAGAATGTTTGTTTTAACTCTACTGATTTCACACACACACACTCTTCTTAAATTTCCTCCTCATAATCCAACATTATATATTAACATTGGATTTTGTTGAAGTTAATGTAATACGTATGTTCTGTAAAGAACGTATTACAAAAAAAGTAAAATTAACAACCCAATTTACAGTAAACTAACTTTGCAATTAAATTTGAAATACAGATTATTCATTGTGAACTGATTCGAACTTGTTTTACGACTTAATTTAAAGCTTAAATCTCAACTAACATAGGTCGTATTCTTGTTTTATTGTTCCATAAAACAAGAGTGAATAGTTGTGTTGCACATTTTAAATACATTTCGATTATCAACGATTATTTAAAGGTGACCTAAAAATCACTTTCGAGCTATATAGAATATATCTAAGGGAACAAACATTGTTTTTTGTGATATGGTAAAAATTACTTCCTTAATCAGCAAAGTGAATTATTTTTCGTCGGCCTGATAATAGGTTTAAAGTGTTGGGGCCCTCGCTGTTTCTTCAAAGTTTTTATGCCTATAAAACATTCTGTTGATACAAGGTTTCTTAAAGGTTACCTAACTCCAGCCCTGTACTCAGAACTCTGCTCTTTTAAAATTATTTTATGTAATTCCGGGCTAATCAAAGCAAATAGTAATCGCAAATAGTAATCACAAATATCAGAATAATCTGCAGCCTAGCGTTATTGCAAAACAGGAAAACGCTTTGAATCCGTACGCCACGGTCTTATTCCTCATCACCAATTAATAGTAGTAACTTTAATTTATTATTGTTGTTTTCATTTTGAACGGCTTTTTGAACGCACAAGAAAGTTGTACGGCATACGAAGAATAATTGTGCGAAAGCGTTTTTCTTTCAAAGTGTGTTCTGTGAAATGTGCCTCTGAAATTAGTCCACTGGTGAAAGCTTTCTCTGACTTACTCATCGTAATACAGATAAACTTAACAACACTTTTGCAGTATAGCTTTCAAGGGACTTTCCTCTAAATAACAATTCGAGATATCTTCAATCCTGATTCCTATACAATTGATATTGAAAGGAAATTAAAGGAATCTTAGGTACTAAAAGAAACAACGTGAACTGCTGTGTTGTATGTAACCGCTATTTTTTTAATAAAAATCGCGGTTGAATTTTAGAACATCCACGCAGGATTTTGGCCAATTTTGTAAACGCTAGGTTTGGAAATGTATCTACATAATTAAGTTGAATATTTGATGTTTCGTGGTTAAGCCAGCGTAGAGATTTACCTACGTAATTAATTAATTTTGCATCATGTAATAAAGTAAATTATGAAATAAATATTTCTTATTACGAAAACATGTTTACCCCATCCGGGACTCGAACTCGGACTTCACGATTGCTCTTCCAATTGAGCTAACGAGCATTTATTCTAAGACACAAATTATTGTTAATATGCATTTGTTTTCCGTATCTACTAAGATAGGCAACTTATCTTGATATATCAGGATTTGTTTTGGTCATCTGTTTGCTACCGTCGATTGATTCATTCGTCATCGGGTAGATGGAGCCTCCTGGATGTTTTTATTAATTTCTATTTCGCTTTGCTGGCGGTCGCCCGTTAGATCTATTGGAAGAGCAATCGACCGGAAATCGAGAGGTCCAGCTTCGAGTCCCGGACGGGGTAAACAATTTTTAGATACACAAGTAATAAGAAATATTAATTTCATAATTTACTCTATTAAATAATGCCAGGGTAGAGATTTAACCATGAAACATCAAATATTCAATTAAACATGCGACTCCCAGCAAAGCGGAAAAGAAATTAATAAAAACATCCAGGAGTCTT
>WYDF02292243.1:0-29754 GCA_009867245.2 Adranes taylori | reverse complement strand
AGTTTTATCTTTGTGTTCTTGGTGACGTTTCTGTCTTGTCATATCTTTTGCAGGCAGTGCAGAAATCGCCGTTCGCGCAATCTTAATGCGACATTTGATTTCATCGCTACTGCTTCCCGTGTTGGTTATTACTGGACAGAGGTGGACATACTTGTCACCCACTATGCACTCGACCATATCTATCTGATTATAGGCGTCTTCACCTTGCCGCTTTATTAGCAGGACTTTGATTTAGTTTGTTTAACAAGAGATCTATGTTTCGGCTGGCTGATTGACTAAATCCGTTGTAATAAGCGTTGTGGCTCATCTGGTGACGTTGTTATAAACGTGGTGTCGTCGGCATACCGGTTGCTAATTTTACGACTTCCAACAGCGAAACCACCATTCCGGCCATTCAGTGCTCTCTCATTGCATACATCGTATATATATTAAAAAGCAATGGGGAAAGGATAGATCCTTGTCGCACTCCTACCTGCGTTTTAAAAGTGTCCGACATAATTTCACCTAACTTTAGTGAACATTTGTTATTCTCATACAGCTTTACGACAGTCAAGAAAGTACAAGTAAGATGTCACATTAAATTCCCTCGCCTTCTCGACTATCAACCGGATGTTTAATATTTGTTTTCTCATGGCTTTTCCGGCTACAAAATCTGGTTGTATATCTAGGATTTGTCGGTCCAAGAAATAGTCTTGCATACAGTATATTCAGCATTGCCTTACTTGCATGTGATATTAGGGCAATCCAGCAGATCTTAAATAGTGTGCTGTAATAGTGCTAACTCGGCAAGAATGTAATAAAATTGATCATGCTTACATTTTTGCTAATAATATTATTTGAATTTTACTGAACTCTTCTTTTTGAATAGCCGTTTTTGCACAATTGGTTGCGAAACAGTCTCTTAACATTGAGACCATGATGATATATCGTGTGTTTGTCTGGTCTATTCCATCCAGTATTTTCTTGATCAGAATTCGAACTGTTCATCTGTTCATCTGAGTGCAGTTTAGTTGTCCCAAATTTATTGCTTCAAGTTTTATATAGACTTCGCATTGGCACAATGTGTGATGGGAGATTTCTTCAATAGTGTCTTGTAATGGGACTTACTCCAAGGAACCTGTTATGAAATATTTAATATGTTTGTTTATTCAATATCTTGCTTAGTGCATGTGGTCGCTATGCCGCACATGGGTTTCTTATATGAATGTATTCTACCACAAATTATATAAATACATACCTACTAATATAAAATACTCAATTTTTATAGATTATATATTTGCACTTTTGTTCTAATTATTTTTAATTTTTCGATGATCCTCCTAATAACTTAATGCTATATTTTAATTTGTTTTAGAATCGTTTAGTTAATTCCTACTATCGTAACTCTATAGACGATTCAAATTACGAAGAGTATATTGCAAACGATATGCGTGAACTTGAGCTGAAACTACAAGAGGAACTTGAAGAACAGGAGAAACGTTGGAGTAGCGAAGAAGATAAGTAGATTTTTTTATTGTTTTTTTTTTAATGCAGTAGCCTGATTTACATTTTAACCTAACATTTCTTTTGACTACTTAGTGAAAGTTCATTCTGTATATACATTCCTTAGATTCTGGTGAAAGGCCAGTAAAAGGGATTATGTTTTAGGTTCTTTCTATTTATTATAATATGCGTGTTTTAAGGCATTATCATTTTCTTTGTTTAGCATTATCATTTTTTCCATTTTTTCCATTTTACATCCTTCATAATTAATCAAGGTTTTTCATGGATGCATCTTATTTTTATTTAGATATACAAGTACATTTCAATAAAACATAATTATTGTTGAAATTTTTTTTAAGTACGTTGGTAAATATTGCGATATTGTAAATATAAAATGTTAATATTAGGAATAACTCAAAATTGCTCCTTTTAAAGTAACATACATTTGTACAATAATTATAAAATTACTAGTCTTTGTGGGCTCTTTGCTAAAACGTCTAAAATTTTGCGTCTAAAATTTTGCTAAAACGGCTAAAACGCAAAATATTTTTGTGCCGTAAAAATTTTTCATGAATCTGAGAAAGACAAAAAATGAAGAAAGGACTGGAAAAGTGATATTCTATAATACTAGTCTGGACAATAAGTTTAAATTGTAGCAGACTCGTGCGCGGCCTGTCGAATCTAGCGTAGTCACAAATCTAGCTTAGTGCAACCTCTAAAATCTAGCCAGGTTAGTTTAATGTGAGACCGCATGTTGGAACTGCTCTTCGTTCCTCAGTGGACTCGCTGAGGACACGGGCAGCTTAGTATGTCAGTAGTCCAGAAGTTCTTGTTCTTGTGGGCTACTAAAATGTTTCTAAAAGCTTATCAAATGAAACATCATTAACAATTTGCAATAGAAGTCTATTGATGATCATAGACAATACAAATGCAACAACAAAAGAAAGCAATATAAATGTAAATGTCAATACTTGATGTCGCATTAATAGTCGTTAGCAAATAAACTAAAGCAGTACTGTTATAAACAAAGCGGAATATAAGCGGTTTCTGTAGCAGTGCAGACACCGCTTATGCGCTGATTGTGCGATGATAATGATAACGCAATTAGCAATACGGGAGGAATGTACAGGGAATTTTCTCTTAATAAAATGATACGGATAATGGAAATGAGATGAATACTAGGAACCACTATGACCTGCGTAACACCTCGTTGATCGTAGGCGTTATTGTTGCCGAGTGACTAAAAGCAGCTTGAACTAGAATTATACACTCTAGTGAATGGAAATGAGAAGGAAACACTGTAGGATGTAGCGCCTCCTTGATGGTCGGAGTTACCGTTGTCAAGTGAATAAAACGAACATAAGTTAGCAAATAGCAGTTCACTCTAGTGGGTAATGCGGAAAGGAATCACTGTATGACTCGTAACGCGTCGTTGATCGTCGGCGTTACTGTTGTCGAGTGGCTACAACCAACATAAGTTAGAATTATACAGTTTAGTGAATAATGTGGAAAAGAATCACTATTAGGTGTAACGACTCGTTGATCGTCGGTGTCATTGTTGTCGAATGACTAAAACCAATGTAAGCTAGAATTATACACTCATTTGAATGTAGGAAAGTATGTCACGTAACGCCTCCTTGATCGTCGGCGTTACTGTTGTCGAGTGACTGAGACTAACCCCGGCTAACGTAGGTTAGTATTATACACTCCAGTTATATAGGAAATAGGCTGGTGGTGAGGTAGAACAAACAAAGCTATTCAATATACATGCAACTATTATAGCAGTATTTGGTATATCAAATCTTTTACCAAACGCGCTGTTCGAACAGCGAATGTCGCTGACTGGTACTGGCTGTTGCTTTCGCTCACTGATGACTGCTGCTGATTTTCTTCAATTTGCAAATGAGAAACTAAACTAATTTCAAAATGGCACGGCTTTTAATAGGTACTAAGCCGGCAACACAATTCTACTCTGCGTGATAGCAAACTTTTCCATCACACATTATTAACAGCCCGTATGGTCTCCACAGCAACGACAGCGAACAGCAGGCGCACACAAGCAGTCAACATTGAGTCACCCCTTCTTTGCATTAGCGGACGCTTCTACTGTATAGGAATAATCCATAGCGCATTAAGCCCCTACCTCCTAGCAGCGAGGCGTGCATGATTGATATACAATGCGATGAACTCCCTACTTCCAACAGTAATCGCAACGCATTACTGTTGCAAGAGCCGGTGTTTACATTCAACAAATAGTACGTTCTATCTAAGCGCGTTCAAGTTTCTATTCTCTGTGAGCGACGTCAACACACACACAGCATACAACGTGCTCAACTTATGTGTTTTGTAGCGGCAAATACGGATCGCGTAATTTTGCCACATTGAAGTCTGATGCCAATTTTGCCACCTGATGATTGCGCATTTACCTCAGCATTTTTAAAATGTTGGTAAATTATAAACGTAATTTTTGAATTTCTGTTTGCAAATTTTCACACAACTGTATACATGTTCTTAAGTCAGTAAGAGCTTATTAGAATTGAACTGTTCAGCTAATTTACGGGAATATGCGATTTGTAGTGCACAATCCAAGAAAAAAAAAACAAATGTTTTTATTACTGATCTAAACGTGAAGCTTTAATTGATGCTTCGCTATTTGTAAATTGTTCAATTTTGACAAACAGAATCATTAATAATGCTGTATAATTCAATAAACATTGAAATTACATTTATATGTTCAACCCATCTTATGTTGCCGAATTTGATCAGCCTGTTTAATTCTGTATTTACCTTATCAATGTTTTTGCTTATTCCCGTTTTGGAGATTTTCTAAAAAAAGATTATAATAGAGGACAGAGTTGCTATAGAATTTCTAATGCCAGGAGGTCTTGAAGGAAAATGTGCAACCACAAACTCCTCATGCGTGCCTAACCACCAGTGCAAAAGCAACCTATGAGGATGAGGGTCTGCAATGCACTTCTTCTGAGTGAATGTTACCATTCAACAAGAACAAGGCCGCACGCAGTACCTCGAATCATTCAACCCGCAAGAGTCTAGCTGACCCCTACGGCGCTATCAGTCGCGTCCTTGCTTTTTGCTACCTTTGTGATAAAGGTTTCGGCAGCATCCCAGATTTCCGGCTTTCACAGCATTCTGCCCAGTATATTGTCGACACTTGTATCATCACCAAGCACTCGCCATGACATCATTCGATCACTAGTCCAAGCTGTACAGTGAAACAGTGAGTGCTCGGGAGTGTCATCACTGCTCTGGCACCGATTACATGCCGCATCTCCACGCGTGCCAATCCTTTGAAGATAATGTCTGAAAAACCATGGCCCGCAAGAAACTGTGTTAACCAGTATGTCAGAATCTATGTCATACCACAGGCGTGTGTCTCGGATTATTCTTCTCATCCAAGCAGCTTTATTGTCTTGTTATATCCAGTGTTGTTGCCATTTTTCCAGTGTTGTTGCCAGTCAGTCTACGATTTTTTTTTTGTTTGCGACATCTATCTTTTTCTGCCACCATCTATATCCTCATATATTCTTATCGCTGGGTATTATTCTGGCTGATACTTTACGGCATCTGTATAGGTAGTTCTATATGCCCTACAGATCCTAATTCCCATTCCTCGCATACCTTTTCTAAGCCTACATACATTTCGATTGACCCTGGTACATATAATCCAAGCTGGAGCGCCATGTAGAAGCTTGTTTTGTACGACTGAGGTCAGTGGCCTTGGAAACTCCGTTAACCCATTGATATTAAGCATCAGTTTACACAAAGCAGCCTCAAGACCTGCTCTTGCCCTCATGACGTGCTGGTTATTATTCGGATTAGCCTCTATTGTAACTCCCACACTTTTTACAGAGATCTTATGATCTTTTATTCGAAACGATGTTTCGGACGGTCTTTCGCTATATTTAGTGGATAATCATGCCACCTCCGTTTTCTGTGCGTTTAGGTTTCTAGCTGTTGATTTATTTTTCCTATAGATATTTCTAAACTCATCCACAGCATTTACAGGTTCTGGTGGGATGCAATAATCGCCATGTAGTCGGCAAAAGCTAATATTCTTACCCTTTCAGTCTCAATAAATCGTCGCACGCTATGTTCCATAGGATCGGCCCAAGTACCGATTCCTGTGGAATTTTTGCTTTCAGCGAGATTATACTGTTTCTGCCATTTTCGTTGAGATATATTAGCCTTCCGTTAGAGGCAGCTGCTAACCATTTCCTGAAGGTAATTTGGGTGACCTTTCCTTTTCATAGCATTAAGTTTGCCAAGGCAACGACTTGAATGCATTGCGGATATCTAGCGCGACTATGACGCATTGTTTTCAATATTTGAATGCCTCAGAGTTCGCATCCGCTGCTATTTTCTTGACCTCATGTATGGGGTCTACGTCGATCTTCATTTACGAAAGACGTATTGAGAAGTGGAAAGCAGGTTTTCAGTGTTAATGGCTTCAGTTAACTTATCAGCCAAATCCGTTCCAGCATTTTCCCCATCTAGTAAGCAAATAGGACGGTATGGCATGGCGAGTGCTGATGGTTTTCCTCCCTTTGTTATCAAATCCAGTTTAGCTAGCTTCCATCTTTCTGGAAATGTTCTCTCATTAATACAGTTAGTAAAAACTCTTTCTACTACTTTCGCATATTTTAGCGCTATCGCCCGTGTTATTTCATTCGGCAAATTATCCGTACCTGGTGCCTTTTTTGTTTTCATATATTGGCATGCCCTAGATACATCCCCACTTGTGACCTTTTTGTCGCTAGCGGAGGTAGTAATATTCGTCGATGCAGTCTGCGTGCTTGTTATTATATGCGCTGTAGAAAAGAGTGTTTAAACTATTTCCTGGACCTCTCCCTGCGGCCAGGATATTCACTTCCTTACTCTTACTTTTTTAGAATGAGTTTATACACCCCGAAGGGTCGTCATTAAGTTCCTTACAGATCTTCCAGATGCTTTCTTTACTTTTTGTTATTTGATCTTGCATTTCATCGTGGATTCGGCATGGACCCGCTCTAAGTTTGCAATGACGTCATTATTTCCTTTACGTCGAGTATTGTCAACAAATCAATATAGGTAAGCGGTGCAAATAAAACAGTACAAATGTTTCATAATAATTATCAAATCAGATAAAAGCGGTGCATGTAAAGCAATTCAAATATGTGGTGATAAAATAATAAAGCAGTAGTAATGCGGAAAGCATGTACAAATAGTCAATAATAAAATCGAGAAGGTAGAGTAAATTTGATTTCACGATATGCATAACGGACAAGGTAGAAACCTTAGAAGTTCACTATTGGTTACAATAACACCCCGTGAACCGAAATGTTACTGCTGCCGAGCAACTATAACTAACCCCGTGAACAAGTTAGTATTATATGCTCCAGTGAAGGAAAAGGTAAGATCACTGTCAGTTACAATAACACCCAATGAAGTGTTACTGCTGCTGAGCAACTAAAACTAACCCGGTGTATTCATGTTAGTATTATATGCTCTAGTAAATAGGAAAGAGTTTGGTGGTAAGGTAGAAGAAGAAACTAAGCTATGGAACCTACATGTAAATTATATAGCAGTGCGTTAAAAATATTATAAATTCATTAATCATCATCATTATAAATATGCGTAAAAATAATTATACTAAAAATCTCGCTATTTATAGACGGGAGAGCCTTCACTCAACTTTTGCTCTGTTATACGGGTTAGTGTGAAGCCAACCACACGTTACTTTAATATCCGACACGGTCTTCCTCTGCCATGTGTGGCAGCGTAACACATAATTCCGCACTCGGCATTACTTCACATGTTACTGTTGAACGCAGTCACCGTACGTAGTAGAAGTAGCTGCGATGAGCCAAGCATATAATTTTGTTCCCGTTGCAGTGACTTACACAGGCAACAGTGGAGTGTGCGAACAGTCCATATGCCTTTCACATATCCACATAATCCCGCTCTCTATATACATACACAGCTGGTGTACATAAACGATTATACATATTCTATACGGAAAACGTAATACATATTAAACCTAGGTAGCGTGTGTGTTACAGCGACAGTTTATCTCTCTGATGCATGTAATTAGATATGCATTTAATTTAATTCCCCTACTCTCGTACCATACGCCGTATAACGCGTTCGCATGTAGTAGCAAGAGCGGTATAGAAAAATGCTTTCGATGAACTTACACCGCAGCAGAAATCATATTTGTTTATCTATTTAATAGATAATACATTTTATTTACCAGTGACAACAATTATAATATTTGTTTATACATTTAATCTTTTTAGATACGGATTGAATAATATTTTTTATTTATTTATTATGATGGATTACGATACTTTTAATTTCTAAGTAACATACTTTGTTACACCAATGCTCTGCAAAACATATCATGTCTACGTTTTCATCGTCTACTAATGAGTCGAGAGTTCTACTTAATGTGAATTTTCGGATTAGATTACTCTTTTTGTATTAATTCTGTGTCACTCCTTCCTTCATGCTTTTATTCGCAATATTTGTAATATGTTATCAAAAAATCGTATTAAAAATGTAAAACAGGCTTACTTAAGACATATAAAAGATGCGCAGCATCCATTGGGTTAAGTTAACGTTTTTTACTTTTCAACAGTTTTTGATCAATTTTCCACACCGTTTCATTTATCTGTAAACACTGTTGAAGCTTTGCAAATTAGCGAAGATTATATAAATTTTATTAGACTTTTTAGATTTTATATATAATGGTGCTAGCACTTGATAAGTGAACATTGTTAAATTGCTTAATGAATTTTATATTATATTTTAACTATTTTATTTTAGTAATGAAAACGCCTAAATAGTCTATATTTACAAGTAAGGTTTAGAATGCACCTAAAATATTCAAATGGTATAGTATTTTTTTTTTTATTTTAATTTTTGAAAAAATATTTTTTTATTATCTAATTTACTATATGCCTTTGAATATTTTTCTGTTTAGTGCAGAATAGATTGTGTAACGTATTCAATGAGTTCATAGTGTTTTCCAGTTTCATGGAATCAGGGGAATTATGTTATACATTATTATAATCCCTGAATGTTAGCATAGAAATTATAATATAAATTTATATATAAATATATATATATATATATATATATATACATATATATATATATGATAGTTGGATGACTTTTATCTTATGATATATGTACGTTATAAAGTTGTTCTGCTTTTAGAGATAATTATAAGTTAATATGGATTGTAAATCTATAAAAGAGTAAATCTCATTAAAAAGTGCTTTTATTCGCTTTTGTAATTGAATTTGATATATTTATTGTAAGTTTTCTTACATTTTAAAATTGAAGCTATTGACTTGTAGTGTAGTATTACGCATATGTAACATACGTTTTACAAATATTATGGGCTAATCTAACCTATCACATAACTGTTCAATTTATTCAATAATTTCTTTGATAACTTGCTAATGAATAGCGTATCAACACTAAAAGCTGTATTCATTTGTTAATATTTATATACACATATATATGCGGAGTCACTTCATTAATATTGTACGTGTTTTTTTTTTTATTTACTTGCAAGTTTTTTTTACATTCTCTCTATCCACATTTTCCATTGTTTTTCCGAATACTTCAATTATTGACTTACGTCTCTTAACGCATCTCGTATGTTTTCAGTTGGAATAAAAATTTATAAAATTGTAAATGAAATAGAAGATAATTTATTTGTGGAAGACGTTTAGCAAATTATTATTTATTAATCAGTTTTTATGCTAAGACACATAGTTAAAATAAATGTATGTCTTTGAAGTTATTAGTAACTCAACTCTAAATTATTTAACAAAATTATTAATTTCAAATCATTATCTTTCGTATGATATAGGATTTATAAAAATTTCGGTTACAAGATTTTAATTGAAAAGCACGTTTTGAGCGTCCCTAGATCCAAAAAAAGTGGTGATTTGCAAAATGTCTGTACATGTGCGTTCAAGAATTTATTCTAAACAACTGGTTTGAGTCTGGTGAATTAATAAAATTTAAAAAAAATCTATATTGTATTAGTATTTTTATTGCAGCGTAGGCAAGAGAGTTGATGAAAGCTGCAATATTCTTTTAATCACGCACTATATACAGCCCAGTCCATTCCTAAACTTGTTTTTCGATGTGGCATTAACAACGTATTCTGGCAACGAGTTCCATTGTGGTACTATTCTGTTGGTGATAAAGTGTTTCCCTGGATTGGATCGACAAAGTTCAGTTCTTAGTTTGAGGCTGTGGCCACGCAAGTTTGTGTTCCTCCTGAATATGCACTCTAAATTACAGCTATAGTAACCTTTAATATTTTATAGGTTTCCACCAGGTCTCCTCGTGTTCTTTGTTCTAATAGGGACGGAAGCTTTATTTAGAACGCTAATCTCTTTTCGTATGATAGATTCCTAATCTCAGCTGGTAGTTTGGTTGTTCTTTGTACACGTTCTATTATCTCTGTGTCTTTCATGAAATACGGATTCCAGATCAAGTGACCATTCTAATATAGGTTGAATATATGATTTATGAAAGCATTAGGTGTTATATTGGGAAATTATTTCTTTGTTATGTATATTAAAGAATTAGCTTTCTTTACAACTCCGTTTATATGGTCGTCACATTTCAAGTTTGTGCTTATTGTAATTCCAAGATCTTTTTACGGTGCTACTGCTTTCATTGGTTCTCCAGGAGACCCAGTATATAACATTTTTCAGGGTTGGATGCACCCATATGCAATATCGTACATTTACAAGGGTTTAATGGCAAGGACTAAAGTTGCGTCCAATCGTAAATTTTGTGCAGAATTCCCTGTTATCTTTTGGATCATCCAGCCACCAATAATTTTAGCATAGTCCGCAAATGACTAATTCTATTTAACTTCTGTTTGGACATGTTACTGATGTAGCACAGAAAGAGCAGAGGTCCAAACGGATTTTTGTGGTACACTGCTAGGAATGTTGTGTTCTATAGAGTAACTGCCCTCGACACGAACTCTGTAACTAGGATTTGTTAAGAAACTTGGAATCCATTTGAGAAGGTTACCTCTGATTCCCATTGCATCTAGCTTGTACAGTAATCTTTCCGTCGGCACTTTGTCGAATGCTTTTTCTAAATCCAGATATATGATGTCCATGGATTCATCTTTGTTAAATATAGTAATCTACTCGTCTAATGCTAAAAGCAAATTGCTTGTGATAGATCGTCCAATGAGAAATCCATGTTACGATTTTCCAAATGTGCAGTTTTCAAGGAAGAATGTAGTAATGTCTTCAGCTATTATTTTCTCCATACATTTGCAGGGTATTGCAATTAGCCCAATTGGCATATAGTTTTCAGCTTAAGTTTTATCACTCTTTTTACAGATTGGGATAACTGTGACTTTTCTGCATTCGTCGCGTGCTGCATCTCGGAGTCGATCATAAGGAGTCGATCATAAGGAGTCGATCATAAGGAGTCGATCATGAGGAGTCGATCATAAGTTCAGGAGTCGATCATATATCCAATCAGATGGAAATTTGTCATTTTCAATTCTATCAAAAATAAGAAGGAAGCTTTTCAATTCCATTTAATACGCCATTTTTTTGATCATCTACTAAATGACTCGGGTAACAGCGGCAAAAAGTTCTTCAAAAGATAAATAAGGACATTCTGTCATAATCTGCTTCAACTTTGGGAATAAGTCCAAAATCTAATGAGTACATATGAGAACTGTTAAATGCTTGAGATATCACTTCCCAACAGTATCCACGCAGTTAGTAATGAAATTGGCGATGTGCGGATCTAGCGATGTGTGAAAAATGAGTGGGCCAGCCTCGATCAACTGAGGTTGTTTTGTATATTTTTCTGTTTAATTTTTGAATGATTTGACAACACTTATCAAATTCGTCATTTTGTGCCGTCTATTATACTTACACGACCTTCACGAAAACGATAACCTAACGAGAAACTGTTAACTTCTTCAAATGGGCTTTTGCTACGGAAAGTTCCGATTTTACTGTCCGAACTTTGATCCTCAATAGTCATAATGTCCGAAATCATTTGACTACGCATTCTCTCCCTCTATCTATTTTTCGAAACATAAAATTGAACATTAACTGCAATCAGCGTTACCACCACATTGTAGTTTTTTCTATACTAAATGGAGTGATTTTTCTATACTAAATGGAATCATATGTTGCAGGCCAGATGAAACTCACTGTATATATATACAACATTAATTTTAAATGCAAGAAATTGTTATTGTATTAATACAAATTAGTAAAAATAAGCATTAGTCTGAAGTTTATTTGACTTAAAATAAGATTTAAGCTTAAATTTAGGCTTAAATTAACTGTCCTACTTCTATTGTAATTCGACATACGCTAAAAAACGTTCCTGAGTTTAGGATTTCTGTAGATTGTGAGACGAATGAGCGAATAAATTGAACTTTTCTTTTATGATAAAATTTTTATATTTATGAAACTTATGTTACTTATGCTAATAGATATTAGTCAGCATTTAATATTTTAAACAGAACACCTTTATACATGTTGATATTTATCTTACTTAATCATACTATGTGTGATTTGTATGTCAATGTTATCAGTTGATCTATAATGTAAAATACTAAACTATATTAAACTTTAAAACATTAATCATAGTCACAAGAACTTGAAAAATTACTATTCTTCGTGACTAAAAGTTGTATAATATATTTAATTTGAAAATGCATTGATTTTATGAATGTTATTTATTTATAATTATATATTAAATATTTAATGTATGTATAAATGCATCATATTTTATTTATATACTGGTGTCCCATGCAAATTGGCTTCCAGCCATATCTTAACAATCGTTTACATAACTCCTTTAGGAAGAAATATTTCATATTGCTAAGAGAAAATCCTGATCATTATTTAGAGAATCGTAGGGCGACCGTTAGATGACTTAAGTAAGTACTTATTTTGTACAAAATGTACCAAATTAAGATTTTATAAAAATATGAACATCTATTTAGGAAAATTACTCATATTTTTGTTTCGAGGTAATTTCTTTCTATTGTGAAATATTGTGAGCGGGAGAGAGGAGAATGGAAAGGTGATTTTAACAGTTCGTAAGTATATTTTACAAATTCGTCTTCTTGAAAACACCATTTCTCCACTAATAAATTCGAACCAATCTAATAAGTATCATGCATGCTAGAATGTGCTGTGTATTTTTTTAATCCTCGCGTGACCAAGATTTGGAATTGTACGGGATAATCCAAGCGGGGTAACCAAGTTACTCCACATTAAATTTTTAGTTATTGTGGTTTTTTGAACTAGAAATTATTGTAAATATATTATTTATGAAATAAAATTACAAATATGATGTTATATAATTTATTTTACAAGCAAATCAGAAATAAAGTTTAAAAGATTAATTTGTATTCTGACGTTATGCAAAAGAGGTAGGTAATAAAAAATATTTTTCTTCTAGCACACTTAATCATTCTGGGCACCATCTTGAAAGTCAATGCAGAAAATCTGTTTTACTTCTTTTCTGTGTGTGTTGCATACTGTCGGAACATTCAATTCTTGACTTCCTATCATCTCTTCGCGGAAAAAAACTGTCATCGAGTGCTTGTTCCAACAGGTATGGCGTTTCTGTGAGAAACTTCTACCCTTTCTCCATTTTCTATCAGAAATAGTCGAATTGCACCCAGATTTTTGCATGCCTCGACAATTCCTTCACTAGTTTTCAGTTCGCATGTGCAAGTTGTAGACATAGTATCTGAAGGAATTTTCTGCGTTTTCCTTTATTTCTACACCAGTCAGGAAATGTTGGCAAAATATTATAAAGGCGTTAAGTGTTGCCATGTCAATGATTTAAAAAAAATATTAGGGGCCACCGTCTTGTAGCTCGAACACAAGAGTAGTCCCGCTTCATTTTGTCCCCAGTATCCACCTTTAGTGGTATTGTAGTGCAAATTTATGATTGGCTTTTTCTTCTCTCTTTCGTTGGCCGTTTTTGCATTGGTGAACCTGTGAAACGAGTGTTATTTTATCGGTTAAACCAAATACAGAGGTGTGTTCTTTACGCCTAGTGCTTGCAAGAAATTCTTGTGGAATATCTGTCTTATTCATTCGCAGCGTTCCGGTTATCGTCAGTTTTTTTATCTTTTATATACCAAATAGGTATGTAATACCTATTTGGTAAATGAAAGATATAGGTAAGTGAAAGATATAGGATTCATGTTTTGACAATTTTTTCTATTTCACCTTAGTACGGTTCTTGTATTAAAACTACGGCAATCCGTTAATAAGAAACAATTTTTCATATAAAAAGTTTCTTCTAAAAAAAATTTTCTAGCTCAAAAAATAAAAGAAAGGTCGATTTTTCGGTGTCTGAATATTCAAGAATTTCTCCTAACCTATGGGACCGATAACCTAATTTTTAATTTTTATAACCCGTTAAAAATAAAAATAACCCGTTTTAAATTTTTTTTATAAATCCAATATGACGGGCAGGACTCATTTTTTTTGTTCAGAAATTTCATATTCAAACTAAGAGATTGAAATTTTGCATACATATAACGCCTTGTATTATGCGTTCCATGTCCCATGAGAGACTGTCCCATGAATAAAAAAAGTCAAATTGTATAGGAATGTTGCCAAATTGTATAGGAAGCGCTGTTGCCATGTTTGAAGCTTAACAAACTTTTTGAAATATCTCAGGAACGATAAAAGATAAGACATTCGAATAAACTTTATTGTATAGGCTACATAAAGGCCCGTCCGATTTTGTTTGAAACATTTTTTTCCAAAATCACAATTTAACATATATACAGGGTGTTTTGTTTTATTAATTTTAGGGTGCATTTTCTCGAAAAGTTTCACAACATTTTTTTTAATTTCTTATGTCGAAAATTCCTTTAATACTTAAGCGATTTTAAAAAACTTGCAGTCATAGCACCGGAGTAATTTGACCTTGAAAAAATATATACTACCCTAAATATCCCGGTTCCTATGAATGCTGGAAACATGAAACTTGGGGAAAGTATGTAAGACCAGGGAGTCTCAGTTTTTCCAGTGTGGGCAACTGAATATACTTACTGATTTTGAGCAATAAAATTTAAAAAAAAATGTTTTTAAGCCCTTCTGTTTTGCTTTACAATGATGCCACATACGATGGGTCTAGCTGTTATCATTTCAAAGATATGATCCTTAAAAACTTAAAATTTTGCAACTATCATGGCAACCGATATTCAAGAATCATATTATATACATGTAAGCATACGTAATATCTCATATTTGCAAAGTTACAGGAAACATTATTTTACGCTGTATGAGACATAAACTGATTTCGCAATTGAATAAATGTTGTTATCAGAAGTGGGTGCACATTATAATTTTAGGAGGGTTTCAAACTGATTATTTTATTGAGAAATTCATTTTTAAAATTAGACGACTGAAATTTCGCTCGCATATAGTATATTGTATTATACGTCGAATGAAAGTAATGCGCTCTATACCATCCCTGCAAGTGGTATAGAGCGCGATGTTGTCAAATTAAAAATTTTACTAACTTTTTGATATATTTCAGGAACTATAAAATATAGGATACTTGAATAAACTTTATTGTATAGGCTACCAAAAGCTCGATCAATTTTATTTGAAACATTTTTTTCTAAAATTACAAACTACAATATATACAGGGTGTTTTTTGTTTTGTAATGTTTGCGATAGATTTACTTGAAACCGGCTATTGTACTACATTAAATATCTCGGCCCCTATGTAAATTGAAAATATAAAACTTGGGAAACAAGTGTAAGACCCTGGGACCTCAATTTAAAGCAAAGCGGATACGGAGAAAGAGTGACTCAAAAGCAGTAGTGGAAAAAATGAAGTCAAAAACGTCAGCAGACCGCGACAAAGTGGACAAATTCATAAGACCAATTCAGTCCGCGCCGTAGGCAAATACGGGGATATTGTGAGTCAAGAGCGGTCTGAGGCCGCGACAAAGCGGACAGCAGTGCTGTCCCCGCCGAAGGCAAATATGGGAACAGGGAGATTCGTGGGAAGGCAGGAGATTCATGGGTTAGACTAATGTTGTTTAATTTACCCTAAACACTATTGTGCTAATTGAATTTAATAGACGAGTTATAAGGTGACAGTCAAAATTAAAAGGTTCAACTTTTATTTTATGCAAGATGTAACAAAACGTAGGACTTGCAGTATATGAAAGATGGGGAGATGATGGGGTATATGAAAGATATGAAATTCACGTCCACGAATTTTTTTTTCAAAGAGTTTTTCTGCCGAGGAATGGAAGCAAAAAAATATCTAATAACTCCTCTTCATGTTCCAAAGTAAGGTTTGTTGTTATCATACCTGTGTAAACTTGGCTTTTCAAAATGTACGCTGTGTCGGAATCCGCACACCCATATTTTTAAGCCGTAACGTCTAGGTTTACTTTTTATATATTCTCGGAAAGGATACTCCACGAAATGTTGCCAAAGCTTCATCAACAGTGAAATCCCTATTTGTTCTTCTACATTATCTTCTGTATCACTTTCATCTTCATCACTAATTTCATATACGTAATCACTGTCACTGTCTTCTAATATTGCCAGTTGTTCATAGTCCGTCAAATATTTACGCGCCATGGTGACTATATGAAGTTACCGACTGAACTGAAACAATTTTATGCAGTACCGACGAATGCAACCGATTTCTGCACGTTACGACTTGTTTTAGCCCGACGCATCTTTAATATGTAGATGGCCAAGTGTGGTAACTAGGTTATCCCACTCACAAAATTAACCTAAGGGTAAATCACCAATAAATCAGGGAAAACTGTATATTGATATATTTCTTCTTATCGGAGATACCTTATGAAACGTGTAAATGTTATGTATTATTCTTTTAATTTCGATTACTTCCGTCCCATTAAAAGGACTTTATTAATTTGGGACCCGATAGAAATCACTTGCCTTCTGTCACTGTTCTATTGATAATTGTTTTAATATTATTGTTACTGTTACCGGTAGAGGGCGTTAAAGAAATAAATTTCGAGATTTTATAAATTACTTAAAACTTTATTTTATGTTTATGCTATACAATAGTGAATTAAAAAAGAAATAAAGCAAACAGCACAATGATCAAAGCTCTATGATTTTCCAATCCGATTTAACGCGCCAATGGACAACGAGCTGCATTCTCCCTTCTACTGCGGACAATCATCGACAAATCAAGTAAAAGGTGGCGGCAGCTTTTACGTGGAAAGCATTCGAAACGGTGTAAGGCCCTTACAAATAATAGAAATATCTGGTGAAAGGAAAGTAACGGCCTCAAAGTTCATTAAAATAAGTTTCCCTAAAATAGAATGGCATTGACGTCTCATGCAAACGAGGCCACGAATATACCTATTAAGAGTAATTTGTTTCAAAATCGGAGGTCGTAAAAATCCCTCTCTAGACGAGGCAATGAACGCAAGTTCAACCGCATTGCTACGAGTTGTTTATTCGAAATCTGACATCTCCAAAAGCGAAATTCTATAATAAAAAAATTGCGGGCAGAGACCGAAACGCCATAAAAGAGAATGAAACACATCTTTCTCTCATATTATGTACCATTTTTTGCTCGTATTCTACATTCAATGAATACACACAAAAAATGCGAAAAACATTTGCTTAAAACGAGAGGCTATAAATCGCCTTAATCCCTTCTGATATGTATCCTCATTCAACTTGTACAGAACAGCAAAAAGGCAAGTCATTCAAATGCACGCGATATACACTATATGTTTCATCTCTTTTCTGCCGACTCTAGAACACGCGAGAATGCGAACGTAGTTATGTAGCTTGCGACAGTTGACTGTAACTCCTCTCCTCCCTCGAGATGCGGGGCATTGCGAGCGCTGTCTATCTTTTGCGATCGGCTCTGACTCCCTCTCCTCACCCTAAGTGCACGAATAAAACAAACTTTGCTTGGTTGGTGGCCTTGGTCAACGATTCTATATGTATAGTTCGCTGACTGCATGAAAAAAACTTGTGATTATACATAATAAATCTTTCCGTCGTTTAAATTATTTTAAATTAATTATCAGTTCGCGATTAATTTGATTACTGATTTATTTATTTTATTGATGGTTTCTAGCGGGTTTCTGGCTGAAGATTATTTGTTTATTGCTTGTTTTATTGCATTAGTCGATTCGGTGAGGCTATGTGCAATCTGCCGATAACAACATCATATTGCACATAGCCTCATTTATAGCCGAGGGTCGTCATTTATAATATCTAAGAATTAGTGTCTTGTATCTAGTGGAATCGGAGTGATCTATATTTAAAGAAACTTGCATAACATCTATACGTTTCTTAAGATATCTCCGAGTAGAAACAAAATATTGATACACGGTTTTCGCTTATTTATTGGTAATTTGGCTTATTCTTAGAAACTGCATTGCATATTTTATTGAATATTTTCGAAAGGAAAATAGATTTAAAGAAAATGTAAACAGCGCCCTCTAGCATTCACGTTACTTCTTAGATTGGTTCGATTTGATCATTGTTATATTGCTTGAGAAGAGTCTTTTTCAGCAAGACCAAGTTTGCAAATTTGAGTTAAATAGAACCGAACTTACCAGCGTTTGTTCAAAACACGGTTCCCACTTCCATGAACCTCATATAACAATAAAAAAGAAATATTTTAGATAAAAACATGGAAAATTTTCAGAAAATTTCAATTTAGATATTTTTATAGAACCTGAACTTTGTGTATAGTTTTGTATAATATAAGCATGTTACTTTTTGGTTCTTAGTTACGCCATCTAGTGGTCATTCTACGATTATTTAATTAATGTCTAGGATTTTCTGTTAGTGACCTTAGTCATTGAATTTTTCTGTAAGCGTTGAATGTGTCATTGAATGCTTTCTGAAAGTCGTACTGTAAGCGGTTCGAGTATATGTTATACCTGGTATATGTACATGTTTATTTCATTATAAAAATTGCTATCTTTCATTAATTTTCACATCGCATTATTTATTCTAATGCGAATCTTTATGTTCTATAGGAAGCCATTGTTTTCATGCGTATATTGTTTCTAACTAACTTATAAACTTTGAGGTTAATAGTTATATTAAATGAAATAAATTTTAATCTGATTAACGTAATACACAGTAGTGGAACTCTATTTTTAATGATTTTTTTCGTATAGGTATAGAAAAGATATAGAAATCATTTCGAGATTTTGAATATTGGAGGTCCCTAAACCCAAAAAAAGTGGCGTTCACAAATGATCTGTGTGCCTGTGTCCACGATTTCTCCTAAACTACTGACACACTCAACCACATTTGATGTACAGCTCCCTTCCTCCATTTTCAATAGAATGCATCGTTGTCACGGTTAAAATTTAAAATACCTGTGCCTATATCGCAAAAACTATTAGGACATCTAAATAAATTCTGTTGTTCTTGAAACTCTTACGATTTTATTTGAAACATTTTCTTCTAATATCAAAATATAACATATATAGGGTATATATTATTTTATAAAAAGCTGCTTTTTTAAGACATTTGTTGTGATTTTACGTACCTATTAATAATAATCTATGTTTGCTTGTTATAAAAGCAGATTCACTTCCATTTACTCTTTAGAGGGTATATAGGTTTCTCTATTCGTTTAATTTTTATTTTATATTTATTTTCGTTGAAAGAGCGTTCATTGGTTTAATCATTAAGGGTGTGTTAACAACAAAAATCCCACAAGTATTTTGAAGTTTATTAAACAAGTTGAAGGTATTAAACACATTTGAACGCATTAAGGAAAATATTTTTAAAATTAAAGTCAAATAACATAATCTAACTTTTGTCGTAACCCCAGCCACTAGTTTTTCGGAATGCTTATTTGTGAAACGGAAAAATTTATTTTCTGTTCTTTTCTGTACGTCATATGTATTTTTGACTTCCCATCGACTATCGATCTCTCTAATTCATCTCTAAATAGTAGCTGATACATGCTATCTGAAAGACTAATACTTAGAGACGAATTAGAGGAGTGAATTCAAAGAGACTTTGATTGTTAAAGGTCATTTATCATTTTGTTTGTGCAGATGAGTTAGATTTTTGTTGAGATGGGATTTTATGCAGATTTTTTTGTTAACACACCCTCAAGTGAGTTAAAAAAAATAGACACGTAAAGTTCGGAATAATTTGACCTTCCAAAAAATGTGCACTACCTTAAATGTTTTGGTTTGGATGATGAAAGCTGAAACAATAAATCTTCAGAAACTTATAAAACACTAGAAAGCAATCATTCCGTCAGTTTTAATGTAGAATCGACTGAGCCAATTTTGAACAATATGTTTTCAATGATGTCACATGTCTTCCTGGTGACTGCATAAGATATGAGTTTGTAAGTTGGATGTGAAATACAATGGAGATGAAGTTCCTGGAACACCGTTCCATATTCAAGCTTATATTACAGGGCGTACAAAATAACGGAAGGACGAAGAACACGAAATAGTGTGATTCTTGTATTACTCTAAATACTGTACTTGCAGGATTTTGATCAGTAACGTATGAAATGTGTTCTGCAACTGGAAGTGATTTGTATGTAAATATTGTTAGAAATCAAAATAGTGCTGTCAACATATATTACATGCAATGCATGTGGGAGAATATTTTGATTGCCCTTATTATTCTTTTTAAACGATGCGCAACATGATGTGTCAATTTCAATGGTTCCTTAGATGTAATTTATAATAAATTTGAAAATTTGATCACGTACATTAAGTAGTTAGGTATAAAAAAAATTATGAGTGATTTAATCAATTCTTTTTCTTTAAAAAGCATTCTATACTTCAGTCAAAATGTTGTGGTAACATCATGGCAGCTATCGTTGCCACTGAGCTCTTGTCATCGAAAATAGGTTATTTAAAAGGGATTTTTTTTTAAAGTAAATAAATCTATCGTTAAATAAAATGTGTTTCAAACCATCTAAGATGCAATTGTACTTAACAGCATAAATATTTTGTTCTCTTATTACAAGTCATGCATCTTCTGTGTTTTGATTCGCTAGCAGAAATAACATAAGCCCTTCCATTTTTCTTATATCTTTTACAGCCGAAGAGATTGCTATTTATGGTGAAGATTCCGGCTTAGATTTACGAGTACCATGTACGGCTCGTAAACACATTTTTTTTTATCCTTAAAGATATTCCAAATCAAAGTACGATACAAAAGCCATGCCCAAGCAAAAAAGCCAACATTTGTAATTTCTAATTTTGCATCTGTTTTTGCAACAAATTGTTTATTCAAGTCTACACCATCCATATTTGCGCTGTACCTTCTCTTTTCTGCTATAACGCTGGATTGTTTCGATTGGTATATCTTTTTCATAGTTTGATAATACTGTAACGGTAGCATTATGATTAGATCCATAAGATTAGATCAATATGGATAATTTCTCTGGGTACGATCAATCCAATCGCAAGGTAGTACCAATTATAGTTCCTGATAAATTACAAAGGATTTAATGACAAGTTGTAATCCTGTGTGATCGTATAAGATGAAGAAGTAGAGGAATTCGATCGAAAATTGGAAGCGGTCACTACAGTTACAACTATCCCAACACAGGAAATTACCACTATATTGGACGATTTTAATGCTAAGATAGGCACCACGAATCTGGATTATCATGCAAAATTTACTACTAGTAAATACGGTATCGAAAATATAAACTCCAGGGGTGACAGATTATTGCAGTTCGCCCTCGACAACTCATTTTCCAACGCCGAAACATCATATGACACATGGACGTCACCAGATGGATGATACTGTAATCAAATAGATTATGTTCTGATCAATACATGGTGGACGATGTCTTTAGGGATGTTAAAACTTGTCCAGGAGCAGTAGTTCGATCCGACCACCAGTTCTTAATTTTGGAACTGTAATTTATAATAGCAGTGCCTACTGCCATCATGGATCTTGTTGAAGAACGAAAACTTTTAAGGAGATGTAGTCTTCTTACTTAAGATCAGAGAGGAATGTTAAAAAATAGTCGCGGTATTATCACTAGTACAGTTTAAGAACAGTACGTGGTTCTATTCTCAAAATTCTGCGGGGTAAATAAGATGCTTCGCCAACAGTTGTATCATCTGAGAAATCAAAATCTTCATAATTTTGTGGCGGGTGTGATTAAATGTATGAGCCTTCTCCTGAATTGTATTTTAAAAGTGATATATAAATAAATGTTTGCCATTTGGAGAGTTTCATAGGTAACCACGTTTAGGTGGTCTCTGAGTCGGAAAAGAAAATGTTTTTGAAATATGTTTGTCAGGATGAGTTATAAGGCGACATGGTCAGTACTAAATAGATCAACATTGGCTTTATGTTGTATACAATAAAGCTTTTGACTTTTAATATTTAAAAGACAGAGTGGCGGAACCGTCAATGATTTTTTAAGGTTACACATTTTCAACATATATTATTCATAATAGGATAAATCTCCTGTAAAAAACCCTCTGGCAATAACTTCTCAGGCATAATTCCCCATGTAAAGTATCTTCCGGACACAATCTCCCCGTGTAAAATCTACGATTATGTACGATCAGTATATTTTCTTTTCAGTCACACTGGAATTATGCGGAGGATATTTTGCACGCATGTTTATATCCGGGAAGAAAGTTCATGGTCGGGAGTATTTTTAACGAGTGTTTACATCAGAGGAATTTTATCCGGGAGAGTTTTTTTTTTCCTAGAAGCCATTGCTAGTTTTATCACAATTATTGTAAATGTTTCTTTGGGTCGAGGGGGCTGGAGAAATGAATGGGGCATATTATAAATTAAAGAAATTGTACTTTATTTTACTATGACCGTTTACTATTCATAAACGTGATATAAAGTCTATTTTCCTTTTTAATCATTCTTTTTACACCTAAGAAATACATCACAGAAAATTCCAATCTTGAAAATTATGCAATTGTTATTAAATGTTTGGCAAATATAAAATGAATGAAATTACAAGAGAATTTAATTCATATGGAATATACTTTTATCTATAATATTCTAATGTTAGTGAATTATATATTATTCAACATAAAAAAAATTGACGATGCATTTTACTGTATGTACATTTAACTAGAGCACTGTATTTTTAAAATATTATATTTATTATGCTTTTGATTTATTATATGTACAACATATTTTTTTATAATTATTATATTGTAATTGAGGTGTTATATAAACTTTGTTTTGTAACCATATCTAAATTTCTGGATAATTTCTAGATCAGTATTTCTCTCCTTTTTTTATTTAATTTTAATCATTAATATGTTTATTCCTAAATGAAACAAAGTGATCTTATCTCCAGAAATTATTCTTTATTTTGTATTTTACAAAATAAATGTACGCTAACCGGATTTCGAGATTCTAAGAATCTTCTTATTCAAGTATTACTGCATTTAAATATAAAAGCTAATGCAAATAAGAAAAGTCTTATTAATACAAATCTAATTATATCAAACTAATTTGTAAATTACCTTATTAACATATGCCGTGATTTAAAACTAATACATAATGTTTATTGAAATATAGTGCCTTGCCAAAACAAATCAATTTAAAAAATCATTTTTGGAGTGAAAATTAAAATTTAATACTTATTTCAAATAATTAGAATATTTTAAGTTAGTAATTGGTGAGTTCTAAAAAAAATTTTTTTTCATTTTGCAATTATGATTAAATATTTTTTTCATTTGTGTGAAGTTTTGTGGAAATGTCGAAGTAAATTTCAAGTTAATCAAAATTTTTAAGTGAACAAACATAAATATTACAGTATTATATAATAACTAATTGAAGATTTATTGAAAAAGATGTACACAGAAGAAAATTCTTTCAATCGATTTTCACGAGATAATGCCATTTAGTCATTGTGAATAATAATGCTGTTTTGACTATGTCTGTACTTGCTGTTTCGTATAGCTTTCAGAGAGGATATTGCTACTTGTCTCTGAAAGTGGCCAACTATCTCATAAACGCCCTCAATACTCTCTCGTCTAACTATAGACGCACGAACATTACTTCATGGATTGTGAGTCTATTCATGAATTGTGAGGCAAGTTTTTCTAATAAATAATATTTAGAAAATTGCTTACTGCTTACTGTCTTACTGCTTAAAAGTAAAAACTACAAACTTTCTTTAATTCATTTTTTATTCACCTAAACATTTTGTATCGTAAAACTTTCGTTCACCACTTTTCTGAAACTCGTCGACTCGTTGACACTCTGTAGCTTCTGTATGGTCGAAATAAACAAAAATGCATTTCAAAATTGTGCCAAGATTGTGCCAAAAATGCATTTCAAAATTGTGCAATTTTTACATGTCTCATCTAACGGGCCTTCAAAATAATTTCGAAATCTTCGACAAGGCTACCGCACACACCATTTAATTCTCATTCCATTAATATAAATTTGGAATTTATAGCTCTACTGTGGGTGCCAAAAAAGTTCGAGACTGGTATCATGTGAAACAGTCTGTTTGTAAATTTTATATTTTTCCCAAAAATGATGAAATCTTATACGATTTAGAATATTTTATTGATTTTCTTCAATATGTTTACAATTTCATGGCATTTTTGAAATTGCTCTAAATTTTAACATGAAACTACAATTTGCAAAATTCCAAAATGTAATTTTTTCATTGGCCTACAACCCCGCCCCTCTTTTATAAAAAAAAATCAAATAACATGTAGACAATTTCATCCATACGCTACATTTTTACCTTGTAAAGGTAAAAATGTAGCATTTTCTTATAAAGGTCTATTATAGAACTTTTCCAGTTTTTTTTATTTGTTCACGAGTCGCACGCTTTTACACACAAAATCCTCCGCTATAGTTGACTCTTTGTTCTGCAAGTGTCCTGCAAGTATCATGCCATTAATTTTAGTGCTGGTCCTCTGAATCCATGATATTCTAATTTCTAAATTAATATTTTACGATTTCCCAAATCGAAGGCTTTTCTAAGGTCTAAGAATGTTGCTGCTACTGACTTTATTTCTAAATACGTTTATAAGGCTTTCTATTAATTCCTCGATTACCATAATTATGGACTTGCCCTTTTGATAGCCAAACTAGCCCTTGCTGAACTTCGACCCCTGTATAACTTGTGGCTAGCTGTATAACCTATGCTTCATACATTGTTCAAACTTTTTTGATATAATATGGAGTATTGAGATGGGTTGATAATTTTCAACGATATTTGTCTCCTTTCTTGTGGATCAGAATGATTTTTGCCAGCTTGAGTAAAACACTTATTTATTAAGTATTCCAAAACAGTGGGATTTTCTGCTTGCAGCGTTATTGTTTTTATATCGTAAATATCTTTATAATTGAAATTTTGTAGTGAAGTAATTATGTTGTAATTCGATATGTGTTACATTGTTAAGATATATAAATGAATCCTCCGAATACTGAACGTTCTGTAACAGCCTGCAGTAGTCGGCAGACTGAAACTCAATATTAGAATTCTGTAATTATTGTGAAAATTATGCGCTGTTAGATTCTTGGCCTACGCTAATAATTTTTCATTTTGTACTATTGATAATTTTCTATACTTTGCGTGGGTTATCTAAATTTTTACCAAAGATATATAATGTCTATAGTTTTTCCTCCGTAAATGGACTAGATTTTTAATGTGCGTTTATCTTGCGTATTTTACCGTATTGATATCGTTTTTATTTTGTTTAACCTCGTTGTACCATCCTCAATCATTTGCCACTCTGAATATTGTATTCATTAGTAGAAAACATTGATCAATTAATTCTAAAGACTTTTTAAATGAAAATGAGCTAAAGGTTTTCTACAGAGCCTTGAGATCATATACATATATCCAAGTCCCAGTTCTAAATCTGAGTGCAAAATTTCGTATATTATTTTTGGAATATGATCTGCCATGAAATGCTGCTTCAGCCGTTTTCCGAGAAAGATTAAAAGATACATGTATTGCACATTGGTCCGGTATGTTTGGATCCACAACATTTCCGATCTCTGTGGATTCTATAAATTCTAATCGAATTTTAATTATTTTCAATATAAACATTGGTTTCTATATAAGCATTGGAACATTTATTTCAACAAAACTAAGTGGCACCTAATACAACAGCGACCGATAAAATAAAATTACACGATGTATTTGACAGAAGAAGTAAATCGAAGTGAGAAATGAAATATTTTGTACAAGCGAAAAATTGAAATGTGGCAACTCCGATGAATTTGAACATTTTAATAGTCTCCATCAGCTTCATTTACAATCCCATTCTTCGATGTTATCAACAGGTTGTTAGAGTTTATTCGAAATTTTGTCTAAAATCTTTACATCTACTAAGAATCACAGTCATTTTGTTTTATAAGCTTGAGAAATGCTGATCTGTAAAATGAAAAAAATATTTCTATTTATTCTTTACGCAATACAAGTGTGGTTTTTACTCTTATAAGATGTTTTTGATATATCAATGATTGTTTAAAGGTGTGGCTGTGTAGACTTTAAAATATTTTATATTTATAGTCAAGAATTTAACAATTATGATAATTTAAATAAGTTATGAATATGTTAATCATTCATCATAATTCATGTTGCACATGCATTACTATCTTAATATTTATTATACTGATTACATTAATCGAAGTTTTGTATATGTATTGGGTGGAAGAATATTAATTATATTAATAAAATTTACTACTACTGTTTCAATATTTGTTTTCATTTGCACATCATATTTAACACGTTGACGTCGGCTTGTACTACCGGATCATGCTATGACAACCTATTTACTGGTTGCTATGACAAACATTGATAGCACAGATATACCTGGTGATAATTAAGCACTTATTAGATCAATGTTTCCCAAATCGACCCCTACGTGTCGATTCCGAATTGCAAGGGGTCCATGCCAGCCAAAACAAAAAATGGGGGTGCATGAAGCAGGTTAGTGACCAAAATTTTGGCTTTGCTTAAATAGAATAATTCACAAAACACAGATAGTACAAATGTACTAACATAATACTTTCATATAGTGGACATATAAATTATCTATGAAGTAAAAATATTTAAAACAAATGTGTATGAAACATGATGTAGATTTGGAGCTAAATTTGGGAAGTTTATGACTCGATACTTTAATAATGGGAAAATTCGAGATCGATCATTCTACACCGACGGGTCATACCAACAACTTAATTGCTTTGAATTTTAATTAATGCTAATTGTTAGAATATTCTCTTGAGTTCAATCAGCCTATTTAGTTTTACTTGCAAAATTATTGTTATAGTTGTGTTATTGAAATTTAAGTTATTATTTTCTTATATATCAAACTTGAATTATTATAAATTTTATAGTCAACATTCTGCACTTAAAACATTTAGACTCCAAAAAACGTAATATTATACGACATGGTAACGAAGCAGAGCTGCCGAGGAGTCTTCAAAAAATAAAATCCTTACTCTAACATCCATATTATATTAGAATGTTTAATACATAACTTTAAAAATAACAACATGTATGCGACTTATGAGAAAAAACACAACCATAATACAAGACATAATAACTACTCATACCCTAAACATCGTCTTAAACTTTCTGAAAATAATCCTATTTATACATCGATGAAATTATTCAATCGCCTACCCTCTTCAATAAAGTCAATTACAAATCATAATGTATTTAAAGAGTCTTATTAACTTACTACACAGGATTGAACCGTATTCAATTCTAGAATACCACGAGTATTTCACACGTATCGAATTGATTTGATTTATTTAACTATGTATTAATGTAATTCATTAGGGTTTAACAAATGTTAACGTTTTTCTACTAATTGATGTATGTGTTTTCTGCTTATTAATGTATTGATTTCTAGGTGCATGTATATTGATCTTTCAGAAAATAAATATATTCTTTCTTTCTCACATTTTTTTATTTACTACAGTCAATTACAAATTAATTAAGTATATTTAATAAAATTGTGCTAGAAGGCTATTCGCTTTGTAAAAAGTTTCACATTTGATACTATCGTAGTATCAAAATCTTGCGCGCTTGGAGTAGCAACGCTTGTCCAGACCTGTATCAAAACTTAACAAGGACGGCGCAGGCTTGTACCAATTCAATTGTACTTCTACGGACTTGTTTGATTCGTCAATTGTAAATACGAATGAACAGGGACTGTTCATTTTATTTCGGAATTTTGAAAAGAAAAGTGTTAAGCAAATATTTTAAAAATATAAATAGATAGGTACATTCAAGTTAAAGTGGGTTCATGTAAACAGTGGAAATAATCCCTTTTGATATATAGTTTTGTAAAATATTTTTAATTCTACCTGTAAATTGAGGACCACTGTCTACACTAATTGGAAAATAGATAAGTCAATTTATTGCTATAAAAGGATAACTTCTAAAATTCATAGTCAAGATGAACTTTCTAAGTTATTAAACAACTTTGAAAAGCATACAGTCTTTTTCGCTCTGTAGGACACCAAATATTGAATTTTTGAGGTATTAATCAAAATACCTAACAAAATCCATATTGCGTGTGTGAAAATATTTAAAAAATCTATTTAGGTATCAGACAATCAATTTGGGTGCCAGAAAATTCATATCGGTGTCCTGCACATCGAGAAAGATTATTTAGAAGTAAATTTAATAAATATCTCAAAAATCCATTATTTTCGGTGTCTTATATGCATGTCGAAAAGGATTTGTTGATGACCATTTTTCTAGTGCCCTATACATTGAAAAAAACTTGTTTTTTTTAATTACTACACAACAAAACAGATTTAGAAAAAAAAATTTTTTTTTTGACATTTCGATATGTACTAGAGAAAATCTAATTTTTTAAGTGTCCTATACACCAGAAAGAACTATATGATTTATTTTGGATAAAAATTTCAGTACGAAAACTTATTCTTTTCGGGTGTGGGTTTGCAATTCACGGCAAAGGGGTTTTCTTTAATGTGTTGATAAATACCTCAGAAAATACATTTTCTATGATGTACTTCTACCCAAAAGGATTTTGTAAGGTATTCTGATAAATACATCAGAGAATTATGTTTACCGAAAAAAAATTTTTGAGGTATTTTAATAAATACTCCAAAAAATCCATACCAAAACAAACATTTTCAAAATTTACTGTTATTAATCAAAACAGAATATAGTTAAAGCGGTTTTCCGTTTTCACCTAGATTAGTGAAATTTGTAAAGCAATCCATAACATAGTTTTTGGCAAGTTTTTCCGGGAGCGCAAATTAAGGGTTGTAATTTTCATTTTAACATGGTTATTTGGAGAAAAGTTTAGACAATAGGATTGGTTACTTCATCCAAAGATGATGTAAACATACGCGAACATATAGGTACGTGTGTGTGTGGCACTAGCCCATCTACCCAAACAATATACCGAAGAAGGGCTGTTTAATATAATGGCATGTCAAGACCTAACGAAACTAGAAAAATTTAGCGACTCCTTCGTCAATCAGTGGATGAAAAATAACACCACCCGAGATATGTGGATATGCTGCGGCGAAAGGCATCGAACAACGAAGACCGTTAGGAATGGCACAGTGCTTTGAATAAAAAAATGAGAAAACTTCATCTCAATGTTTTTGAATTGGTGAACACTTAAAACAGTTGCAAAACATTAAGAAACTGTAAAAAATGAAATTGAGTTAAAGATGGCACCACCAGAAAGCGCGAAGAATTACTGTGAGTTAGATTCGCGTATTCTAAAAACATATGTGAATTAATAGTCAAAATAAAAAAAACTGTGTTGAAACGTTACATAGTTAAGTTAAACTAATAGTCTTGTAGTAACTTTTATACAACTAACTAAATATACAATTTGTATACAAAATATTCGTTAATATGTTTTAAATCATTAAGCTATATTTTCATATTTTTTCAATTAAGAAGACTTCGCGGTAGCATGTACAAGATAAAGTTTAATCTTCATCTTGGTCAGCAGTTCACCGGTCAGATTAGTTGTACTTGAATTTTGGTCCGCAATTTACGTACACCAGTTAAAGTGAATCAATGTCATCTTGCTTGGGAGCAGTGGCGTACCTAGGAAGGGGCGGTGGGTGCGGTCCGCACCGGGCGGCATTTTTCATATTTAATTATAGGTGTCAAAAAACAAGTTCTTCATAAAGTATTTTATAACATAATTAAATTGTAACGAAATGAATAATAAGCCAAATTATTATTAGATAGCAGATAATTAAATACATAATAATTTTCATC
>WYDF02292232.1:0-16191 GCA_009867245.2 Adranes taylori | reverse complement strand
TACAAATTAATCAATAATTAACTTTCATCTTATATACATACTGTTACGTGTTTAACCTGTTAATATTTTCAAATATACTTATATGCTACAATAAGTCGTTTGCTCTTCTTGGCTAATTCTGGAAGGCCAGAATACGCAACAACGTCTTCCTCTCGTGTTACTCTCCATATCTTGCATCGATGTGAAGAATAATGGGAAAATAGTATGAGAATAAGAGTAGAAGAAACTGATAAACATTTGGGAATCGAAAGATTCAGCAGATGTGTCGTCAGATACTTAACCTTTTTTGTTTCGTAGAAGTTAAATTTTAAATTGTAGAATTTTAATTTACTTATTTTTTTTATTCGTAGATTTAATATGTTGATTGAATATTTGAAAATTTACTATAGCGCTTTAAGTTCAGATCAATTGCTGGCTGCGATAGTTCTCGCTGACCAAAAGAAATTGATTAGGTCTTATTTCGGAATTAAAGCTTTGTACGGGCGCGAATGGGTTCCCGCAGCACATCCAAAGACAACTACTCGAAAATTGTCTCTGAGGATCACTGGCGTGGATGGCTCCTTTCATGCGAATTTTCTGGGAAAGGAAGCTGCTCCTGATAGATCGGTTGAGCTGTTGCGTGTTGCCTAAGCTGATGGCTTTCGAAGGCGTCTGCCGCAAAAAAAGGCGGAGTTTGAAAGAAACCTCTGCTACAATTTTTTTAGGAAGGTTGTACTTCCGACCAATCAATAGTTTCTTCCGAATAATCAAAACTTAAGAAAATTTAAGGACTAAAGTGGCATTATTTTGTTGAGTGTTATCTAGTGAAATATAAGTAGTGGTAATTTCCAAACGGTGGTGGGTCACACCATCGGTGGAAATAGTAGCTTGATACTATCAAAATCTAAAAGTATCGCATAGAAAACGCCTTCTGTTCAAATCTGTGCATTTATCATCCAATCAGATTTGTTGAAAACCAAAAGGACAAAAATCTTACCCGTCATTCAGAAAATGTGGTGGGTGACATACTTGATGCGATTCTTGTCGAAACAACTATTCACCGACAGAAGAAAAGCGTTAAAACCGTTACTTTTTTCAGTAAAAAAAAAATCCATCGTAAAAGAAATACGTAAAACGTAAATCTTAAAATATATGACAATGCTTCTGCATGTAGATGAAAGCACTGCGCACATTGTCGGCATTGACACAAGCTTTAACAGGTAAAAGCCACTCGCTGACTCGTTTCGATGAATATGTGTGATGTTTACTTGTATAGATATGAGTACGTTTGTTGGAAGCTGTGATCTTAACCCTTCCCTCTGGTTATTTTAACGTATTATTTAAACGATTATATTGGATAATTTATAATTTTTTCTTGATTTAACTAATTTGTTATTATATTGATTAGTTGATCGGTTAGGTTGTATTTAATTGTATATTATATTTCTTTGATAAATTAGATTAGTCAATTTAGATATATTGTTAGAGGATTTCTCATTCAATTTATGATTTATTAAGGAATTGTTTGTTGTGATTGTGAATTAATGAGTATCCTATATCATAATATTACACAAAACGATGTTGCGCGATCTAAGTAGGAAACATTCAGCACGTACGATGAAAGTATTTCGAAGAACGATAAGAACAGGCTGAAGTATTAAAGGTCTATCAAACAGAATTATGTGCACCTATTTAAGAAATATGTGATTCTTATAGTACTATAACTCTACGCAAAGGTGAGAGTGTTGAGTTCATAAGAGCAGAAATGGCATGTCATGCCTAGAAGATATTCATATAAAACATGGAACAACCAAAATATATCTCGAGGTCCGAATGGAAACTACAGAATGCTTAAGGAGAGGTATAGAATTACATATATGACGCATGTACCACAGAATGGAGGAATTTGATGTTCATGTAAAACACTATGCATATTGAGTAAATGCTATACAACTATTAATTTCAATGTTTACCACATTTTCATTATTTATTAGTACAATTTGATAGTTAAAGTCTTTAGAGAATGTATTAATTTACGTGACATGCAATATTATTATTACGCAATAAACTTGTTTTACTCTATTTTTATAGTGATATGTAAAACAGTGATTGAACCCGTATATGTTTATATGATAAGGAAATATTAATTTCTATTGTAGCTTAAGTATGAACTAATTTTCATTATAATTTATCCGTAATAAGGTTTCTTGATGTCTAAATGCAATTATACTCTACTTCCACATTCTTCTTTTTCACCCGTTTCGCTTACTAAAGTAACGCCAGGTCATTATGGTAAGAGGTAATTAATATGTGGTAAAATAAAAGTAATTTTCATTACTTTCTAATAATGCGCTTATTTACATCCACAGCCTACAGATGATGTCGAATCGGCAAGAGCCGATCCGTCTGTGATGGTTTTGAGAGCACGTGCCACACGTGTCTTTTCTACAACATTCCTTTGTCTTCTTCTCGTAGCTGTGATCGTAGCTGGCATTGGATCTTTGGCCGGTACATATTTGTATAGACAATATTTGCGTGCTCAGATCTATAAGGGCTGGGCAAAGATTCCATATGAAACTTTCGACTCGAAAAATGCACTAGGATTCAGTCAGGATTTGGATGAGGATGAATCAATACAGAGAGAGATGAACGATTTTGATAACGATCTCAATGAAAGGCAAGTTTCTTCTAAACATTTATATTTTGACATATTTTGAAGATGCAATGATCAATACGATCAACATTATTACATTTGGTACTGGTTTCATATTAACATGGAACAAATGAACTTTTACACATATTTTTGAGTTAAATGTGGGCGAAATATCTGTAGGTCATCTTTTCGAAAATAGATTATAATAAGCACAATTTCACAGATTGGATAAATTAATAAAAGACTTCTTCAACGAGGATTTCGAATTGGATCTAAAGAACGAAAACTATGAAAAGATCGACGTTCCAGATTTCCGTAACGGTCGTAGTGGACGCTTTGTGCATGATTTCAATACATCGAAAACTGGAATCATAGATGTATCAGGACGTCGCTGTTTCGTCATGCCATTGAATAAAGATAATATACTTCCACCGAGGTCGCTTTTCGATTTATTGCAGAAAATGTGGGAGGGATATTATAAGGTCTGTTATTTATTTTATAAACATTTGTGTGGAAAGATTTGTGCAAATGTGATAATTATATTTTGTCCAAAGTTGGTTTAAACATAAAATTATGTCAACACATATTCCAGACTTTTTCTATATATATATATATATATACCAGATACAGATTGATGGAAGGAGATTGGTAAGAGGCTTTACGATTTATCATCCTCCTCAATCATAGTGTCCGTAATTTGAGTGGATTTTAGTTGGTGAAGGCTATTCATAGAGACAAATCTAGATGATATGTGATTATAGAATTTTAATCCGTATGCCATAAAAATTGGTTCCTGCACTTCTGAAGCTAAATGTTAAGGCAAATGTACAGCATTCGTTGTACTACCATAGAAAACCTACAAAAAACGATGTACCTTTGAACATACGTAGATGTTACCGACGAATAAATTTAATGTTTTTATTGTCCAAAATATTTGATACGAGGTCCGTCTTTTAACTGTTTACAAATTACTAGTAAATCGCTTTATTGAGATGTAACTACTATTTCATAAAATTTGAACTCTTGTTAAAATAGTGACAAGGCAAGAATCGACAGAGTAGTTTGCTGTGAGCTTATAAAAACCAGTTTTCTGAAAAAATGGAAATTAGATGTGAAGGTTTTAGTTGATGATTTTTTTAAAGATTTTAGTGAAGACCAACATGGATCCCTTCGTTCAACTTTTCAGAAACCAGGTTTTTTGGGGATAGGGATATATGTTGATTACTGGTTTAACAGTTTTCTCTCCTATAGTAAATGGCACTGAAAAATGGGGCCATTGGTTCAAACACTCTCTTTTCTGAGAGACCCAGATCCTCTCTTCGAATTTCTTACGAAATCGCACTATCCATTTTGCCGGTTTTTTTAGCACCATCTTCGGTTATTAGAGCCCTACTTATTTTTTTCTTGCACTTTATTATTATTATTCAGATAGACACCTAAAAACTGACAACATAAGAGTCACTTAAAATCACTATCTGTTGTCTAGATCGGGTAGAGTCTAATCTATTTTTAAAAACATTTTTGGACGGCGCACATACTACACCAACTGGTAGTAAGTTCCAGACAGTAACCACTCTTAGTGATAAAGTACTGCGGATGAGGGTGTTATGCCTTTCAATAAGAGGTTTATACAGATATCCACGCAAATGTAAGTTGGTATTACGCTTGAATAACTTCAAGAGTTCGCATTTGTACTTCCCATTTCATATGTCTCAATGAGATCGCCCCGTTGTCTACATTCGCGCAGTGGGCTTATATTCAATAATTTTAGACGTTGCGAATACTTGAGGTTTCTAATAGTGTGGGGAAGCTTCATAGTTCTTCTATGGTTTTTTTTCAGTAGCTCGACATCGTTGGTGAATTAAGGATTCCAGATTGTATACGTATATTCAAGCCTAGGTCTAATGTTGGTCTTGTAGATAATTGCGAAAACTTTAACCGAAATATGCTGAAAAGCCTTTCTAGTCGTATATATAAACGAATTTGAGCGTTTAACTATGTTATTGGTATGCTCGTCCCAGTTCAAGCTGTTTATGGTATCTCCTAGATCTTTCTGGCTGGTGATGGGTTTCAACTGCGTTCCCTCGATTGTATAGGCTTTAAACGGGCTGTTTTAAGCCATGTGTAGAACCGAACACTTTGTCAAATTTAAGGCCAGGTGCCATAACTTCGACCATAGTAATATTGAGTTGATATCATGTTGCAAATGATTATGAACCTGGCTAGGGCATCCGTACAGTTTCGTGTCATCAGCGAAAGACTTACTTGTGTCGAATGCCATTCGACAGATCACTTATGTAGCATAGAAACAATAGAGGGTCCAGTACAGAGCCTTGAGGTACACCCGAGGGCACTGTGTGTTCCGTAGTCAAAAAGCTACGAATCGATTCATCAAAAAGCTACGAAACTACGAATCATCAAAAAGCTTTTAATCTATTTTAATAAATCACCCTGGATACCGTAAACTTTCGAGTTTATAAATCAGACGCTATTGGCACTTTCTCGAAAGCCTTTGCAAAATCAAAATATATTACATCAACAGGATAACCTTCATCAATTTTCAGAGACCAATCATTTACAGCAAGGAGGTTAGTCACCGTAGACCTTCCAGGCGTGAAGCCTTGCTGAATGTTACCTACGATGCCGCTTCGCAACATGTGTTCGTAGATCCTTAGCCACAATTTTGTCCATGGTTTTCGATAAGATTGAGATGATACTTATAGGCATGTAGTTACGCGCCTGCAGTCTATTGCCAGTCTTGTATATCGGAATGATTGTCGCTATTTTCCATAAATGTGGTACTGTGTCTGACTCCATTGATCCATGCATCCATATCTCTCTTGTGCAAACACTTCTTCAACGCTCTTTGTAAATTCTTCTGCTAATATGTTGGCATCTATTGTTGGTTCTCCAGCATCAGATAATTTGAGTCATAAGCTTTGGACTGAGTGCACTTGAACCATAATTAAAAATTTTGTTTTTATTACCTATAAAAGATTTATTGCACAACTTATTTATCTTTTGCTTATACAGGTCGACACTCAAGTCGTCAGAGAAACGATGAGAGTTGTTTTGCCACCAATTACAGATACCAAAGAAATCGGTAATTATATTGCAAATGAATGCAAGGGATTGCCAATTTACAAATTAGAAAAATACGTAGGAGGAGGTAAGTAAACTATATTGGATACACACTATTTTTTGACAAAAGTTTGTAATCTTGAAAATGTAAGGTTCTATGAAGTTGTTTAGTTCCCGATTTTCATATTTCTTTTAATTTCTGGTCGCGGAAGGACCTTAATCACATATACGGATCGTAAATACCACTAAGGTCTTAGTTATTGTGACTAAGACCTATAGCATAATATACGATAGCATAATATACTATTCTGAGCAACAGAAATATTGTTGAAAACTTCTTAGAAACACTCTGTAGATTTTAGTATATTTCGATATCCCTATTGAATCACCAGGCATGTGGATGATTCGTACTTCAACGATAACCTAGATATCGCTTATTAAATCTTATAAATTTACTTTGACTATCAAGATTAAATCTGTGGCCGTTTGCCAAAAGCAGATAAGTCCACTTTTTGTAATTTTCGTGAGTTTGTAATACAAACTCACTAGGCTGGACATATCAGCTTTTGGCATACGGTAGAAACAATAATATACTACCAGTGTAGAAAAAAAATGAAAATTACAAAAAGTGGACTTATTTGCTTTTGGCAAACGGCGACAGAAATATGTAAGTACTTATCATGCTTTCTGTTCCTTTTGCTTGTTTATTTTATAGTTGTAGCTTTGTATGTTACCTCGTCGCTCAAGCTACACCACCACATTGGTTTTTTACATGATTCTTGTATACTTAGTACCTAGGCAAAGTGATAAGCTACGTTTGTTCGTGATAAGTTACAAAGTGATAAGCTACATTTGTTCGCATAAAATTGATGCGTTTTTGTGATTTGATTTGAGTAAATCTCCACGAACATCTTCATCATCGTGATAATCTACGATATTGCTTTCTATAAAACAAATGAAATTCTCTTGAATACTGAATAAATATTATCTGCTTGATTAAACATCAATATTCATTATTGACAAAACTGTTACATTCACCTAAGTGAACCGTAATTATTCACTGGCTCTTTCTAACAGGTTTTTTTTTTCAAATCATACGTAAAATCATTTCATTTTTTTTTTTTTGAGTATAATTTCTGTTTACTTGTGATTCCTTTATGAAAGTTATATCACGATTTTTTTCTGTAGATTCAATTCAAATCTTGCATACATATGATTGTAATCGTGGCAACGTCGCGCTCTAAACCACTTACAGGGATGGCACTACTTTCATTCGACGCATAATACGATACACTGCGAGCGAAAATTCAATCTTCTAATTTTAAAACAATTTCTCAATAAAATCATTTTGAAGGCCTCCCAAAATTATAATGTGCACCCGCCACGGATAAAAACATGTATTCAATTGCGAAAGCAGGTTATATGTCTCATACAACGTAAAATAATTTTTCCTGTAACTTTGCATATGTGAGCTATTATGTAGACCTTACATGTATATAATATGATTGTTGAATGTCGGTTGCCATGGCAACAAGTTGCAAAATTTTAAGTTAAGGGTCATATCTGAAATAATATGAATTAGACCAATCATGTGTGGTATCATTTTAAATAGAATTAAAGTACTACCAAAATGTAAAAAATATACAGGGTGTTACTAAAGTTTTTGAAAACATTTTCTATTGCTCATAATCGGTCAAGTATATTCAGTTGATCACACTGGCAAAATTCAGGTCCCTTAGATATACATACGCTCCCCAAGTTTCAAGAAACTTTATATGAAAAATTGTTCCTTATGACCCCCCCCCCTGAATTGCGTATTAACAGATTGCAATACAAGAGACTTACTAAGGTGAAGTTGAAAAAATTGTCAAAACATGAATCCTATATCTTTCATCTACCTATAGGTATTAAATATCTGTATGTTATATGAAAGATAAAAACAATAGTTTAAATTTAAGTCCTTTATTGTTTTTTCAAAGTACTTGCTACCATTGTCGATGCACTTTTGCATTCGCTCAAACGAATTGTTAAAGCACTTATACCACTCTTCAATGGGTATGCTCGAAATTCACGTTTGGAAAGCATCGACCCATCTTCAGGTGATTGAAATCGCACAGTTCATTCTTGATGGCAAGAAATGTAAAAAAAAATCGTTGGGACTTAAGTCAGGGCTGTACGGAGGATGATCAAGCAATTCGATGTTTCGTTGCTCCAAAAACTCAAAATATTTGTCGACCAGTGTAAGCACTCGTATTCTCATGGTGAAGGATGATCCGACGCTGTGATTTCTGGCAAACAAACAGTTGTGTACCAATCTGCAGTTACCGTCCTTGGATTTTGTAAAAGAATTGTAGCCACATTTCCGAATTTTAATACAAAAGTTGCGACCATTTTTTCGACACATGCGGGAACGGATAATTTGGGTTGGATTTCCTTATCTTGGAAACACCCAAACAATAGACTAGCGTTTATTCTCGGGTTCATAAAAATAAATCCAAGACTCGTAGGCGCTGACGATACTACACATTTTTGGAGCGGCCTCTGTTGAAACGATTCAGAGTTCTTCGGTACCAACTGAAACGGGCCGCCATTTGTTCAGCGCTCAACAGATGCGGGATCCAACGAGAAACTATATTTTTCACGTCCAATAATCATGTAAAATCTTTTGGTTTGAGGTCTTAGAAATGCCCAGAGAACTCTCGATCTCCCGACAAGTTACATACCGATCTTCATTAATCATCTCGCGCAATATAATTTTGTGGTTAATTTTAACTTTATTGCATATATTATACGTTTATCAGTTTTGCGTCGATGGATGTAAATGTGTTATTTTGAGAATAATCACACTGTACGAATAAGATCAAAACCTTTTAGCTCTAATTTAAGCATTCGTTGTATTTTTAATTAGTTGTTAAGCGTTCCATTCAACCAGAAGACAATGAAGCCAAATTTGCTCAATATGCTGGCCGCATTGTGGAATATAATATAATGGGTCTGGATGAAGTCAAGGAGTACGAAAAAACTCACAGTCACTGAAGTTAGTTTTTTTGATTTCATAGATTTTATTTGCTGACTATAACGTATATACCTACAAAAGGATAATATTGTACCTTATTATGTAAAATTATTGATCAATTGTTTTAATATGTTTTTATATCAATTTTGGTTGATTTTCTACAAATGTTATAAATGAGTGATTTCTTGAATTTATAATCTACTTAAATTATTAGTAGTCGATAATTATATAAATTCATGTATTTATAAAAGTGTAAGTGCTATTCCACATTTTGAATATAATCGATATCTTTAAAAAGAAAACTTTAGATGCAATTTATGTTTAATGAAAATCTCGTAGATTACTGTAACATTAGCAATAAAAGACTTAATTGACTAACAACCAAACTACTAGAAACGACAAATTATCCAAAATTACACTTTATTTCTACTATCTATAATTATTATACATTAAGTTATTTTTCACAAAAAAATGTCTCGTATTATAAACTTTCTAATAATTATAAAAAAAGAATATTTGGTGATAATAGTGTTGATATATAATCTTAATGTTAATATAAGTTTGCTAATCTTATGATAAGTTTTCTTATTAATTTAAGTAAACTTATCAATTTTTAAATGCACTCACTTAATTTTGTAACAAAAATAATTTTTGATGATGCGGTGAACGTGTGCAATGATTCTTTTTATTTCTGCATATATTATACGAATTATTTATAGTTTATTAATTAAAAATGTATATTTTAGCTATAAATTACCAAATAAACAGAAATTTGTTATTCATATGAATGTTGTTTAATTTAAATGCACACAAAAGTACTTCGATGCATTAGTATGGTTATGGTCTCATTCAGAGAAAAATACAGTTGATGAAGATTGTTGGAGACTTAGACTAGACCTATTGGTAATAAGAAAGCTTTAGGAACGTGGAAGATTCTCATCAATCCTCAATTTTGTAGTTCTTAGTCACATTGCTCGTCTCCAAACATCGCGATATATACCCCACAAACCAAAAGCAGATTCTACACTTAATCTAAATGCTACATGGAACGGCGTGCATAATAGGTAGTGTTATAATTTTGAAATATGCAACACAGGTCAAAATTAATATATTTTATACAAATACACCATATAAAAAATATATACATGTAACAATTCAGATAAATTATGAAGCTAGACCTTTGAAAAAATCAGTAACATTTTGTCGTTTTGATGATGGTAAATTATATTTCATTTCCTTTCGTTTCATATTCTTATCATGCGTTTGACTAACTTGTAACGTTTTAAAATAGTTGATTTTCCAAAATTTTACCAAACTGTCGTCACTGGAAGCAATTAAACTACCATTATTAGAAATATCCAAACAGTCCACGGATTCTTTATGCTGTCCTACTATACCTATAATAATAACACAATATAAGTTATTCAAGATTTGAGTTGTCTTGAAATGAAATAATCTTTATTAATGAATTAACTCACTTTTCACAAATTCTTATAATGCCGTGTATAAAATAGAAAAATATTCCGACACAGAATGAATAAAAAGAAAAGGCACGTTGAAGGAGTTAATGATCATATATTGACAATACTTAGTCTGTTTGTACTCTAGTGTTTAATGTACGCTAAACAACGATAGGAAATCTACCTTGATTTATCAGAACACGAAGAAGAATGACATCCATTCAAACTGTCAGATTTGCAAAAACGTTTGATACATCGCCATAAAAATGCTTAATCGGCTGTCGACGAAGGTAAGGAACTTAACAGGGTAATTCACAACTTCGTGCATAAATTTTAACATGATACAGCAAGTGTTATTACATCGATTTCTCAAAGAAAACAAATTGATAAAATTTGAGAGTTGACTTTTGAAAAACAAATTTGGAAAACCTGTTGTAATTTTGGCAGTTACACTGACCTATAATCAAAACATTTTACAATCTATATACATGTTGGTGATTTGAAGATCTACAAAAGTAGTGATTAATAAAACTTTACAATGAGGCATAAATTACTCAAAAATCGTTTTATTGTTAGTTATTAGTCATTGATCAGGAAGGAAATACTATGTTTCCCTTTATACATTTTTCTTAGACGATTTTAGATGTTTCAAACCAATTTTGCAATTAAATGATTACTAATGCATTTTGTATTAAACTTTTTCATTAGTACATGTATTATGAAACCAGAAACTTCATTAAATAAATTTTGTACACCAAAGTTAATTAAGTAAATTTTATTAGCAACCTTCGGAATAAAATATATGAAATGAAATAAGTAAGACAACCAATAAACGATCTTCGTAGCCAATCTCCCGAAACAGCTCTTAAACGTACATATCTCTATTATTGTGGATTATATCGAACGCTTCTCTACTTCGATCGCGTAATTGTTCTTTGTTTATTATATTATTAACGTCAAATACTCTGTTCTTTATTGTACCACATAACGAGAAATCAATTGGATTAAGAACGGCTGAACGTGGTGGCCAAGGGTTTCTTATAGAAACCAGATCTGTCCATAAATAGAAAGAAGTAAAACATCGAGATAATGATCTAAGACATTATGCAAGAAATGTAAATAAGCTTCACCATCTAACATATTTGGTAAAAAAAAAAACTGGTTCCCTAGCTACAGTTCCTGCACAAACATTGAATGGAAAGTGCTGCTGAAAATGAAACTGCCGAGGTATATGAAGATTTTACAAGACCCAATCATGTGATTGTGGGCGTTATTATTTTACAAAGAACATTATTCATAATAATTATTGTTAGTTGAATAATTATTAATACTAATTAACCGTGTATAATTGAATGAATTATAAATTTAAAATTAATTTATTCATGACAAATCACGTAATTCCTAAGCAGATTATATACAAATACCCAGTTGATCACAATGCAAGTACTGTTATTCTAAGGCTTACAATTATCAATTATAGTGATAGGATAAATATTACAATTTCAATATCTCGCAATATTTATGCAAATAAGATTGCATGACGAAATGTCTAGCTAAGCTCTTATATTCCGAGTGTTATGATGTAATTGTCACGTTAAATGTAAGATAAGAGGTGATGTATGCTTAACCCCATGTAGCTCAAAGAAATTTATAAAGTTATTTAAACTATGTCCCAGCATTGATATCTTGCTATCGAGCAATTATATGCATATTTAATTCTATAAAATACTGAATGCAGTCAATCTATCTGTAACTTAACTAATTCCAGTAATGGATGGTCTGTTATTTCTCCATTAATTAACTAATACAGGAAGCATAGGCCTACAAAAACTGAGAATATATATATTATTATAAATAAGAGTACATAAATCGTCTGCAAATAAATGAATTATGCGTATGGACTTGCCTCTCATTCATAAATTTTCTGCTATCTGTATTACATCTTCCCTTACAATATTTCTCATTCTATTCTCATCGCTTCATTTTCTTTCACATTCTTATCCCTTTCGCCAAGTCACGTTCTCTTTATTATGTCCTTCCTTACTATTTTCATTATCTGCAGTCCTCCTTTCCTTCCTGTCCCAGACATATTCTCCAGTTCTCCCTCTCCCCTAACATCATATCACTTTCAATCAATTCTATCTCTTCACATTCTTTCATCCAATGACTACCTTTCCTCCTCTGTACCAAAAATTCTACACAGCCTCTCTTGCTCTTTCAACCAATATCTATTTTCATATTCTTCACATCCACATCTATACCTTACAATAATCCTTTTGTTTATCTATACTAGCCCAGATACTCTATACATTGGCATCTCCTCTTCTACTCTTATCCACTTATACTTGTAATTAAATCTACTATTTCTTATTTTTCATCCCTTTCCTGTCTCACTGTCTTTCATTCTCTCTATCTTGTTAATCACGTGTCTCTCACTCCTTTCCTTCCATCATTTTTTGCCCACGCTCTATTTAGTGCCCCATCCATTATTAACGTCCTCATTCTCACCGACCCACCAAACCTTATTCCATTCTCATCCATTCCTCTAGCCTTCTTCGTAACTCCTTGCATGACGCGTTTTGCGTCAGAATGAAGGTCAAATACTTGTACATCCTAACTCTTTCTATCCTCTATCCTAATTCAAACGCATCCTTTCTGATGTCCCTCCCTCCCTTTTTACATACTATCACCTTTGTTTTATATATATTCATTTCCAATACTCTCTTATTCAAATATCTCTTCATTCTCCCTATCTTCTCTTTTACTCGCCATACACACTATCCTTGTATATATTAATAAAAAGTACACAAATCTAAATTCTTTAAGATTCTCTGAGCATAATAAATATTATAGAACGTGAAAAAATCCTGAACGAATTGACCATGACATATTTCACGTACTGGGACTGAAAAAAATTTCATAACACTACATGCAGCAAACGTTGATATATTTAGTGTTAATCATCGTACTTTATAATTAGGATACTACTTTAAAGTTCAATCAATCCAATAATAAATAAGGTCAATAGTTGATTAGGGCAAGTCGCTTAGCACAGATCTCGAGGTCTTTATTACACTTACTGGCCGATGGCTTATTTAACACAATAGTAAATTAGTAAACATTACATGTATACGAATTTTTAGTTAGATGTCATATGATAGCTGAGCTCAAACCCCGAATATGAAATCATAGACCGTTTCGAAACTTAAATGAGTCCTCAAAATGGCAATAGCATTTGTTACATTACTATAGTTCAGTTCTAAATCACATAAAAGGTAAAATATTCCTATAACAATTCCCGTATCTAATTTTTTTAACAGACTGGGTCGATTATATGTTTTATGTTTAATCTAGGTGGTTATGTTAATTCTAAAATATAACAGATTACTTATATGTGAAGAAATACTTTAGTTGGATCCTTCATACTGCAAATCTTTTAAAGTAAATTAAGAGTACTATAAAAGTACGTATAAATGTGCATGTTGTTTTAAAGAATCTGTTAATTTTGTTCTCAAAATCGGTTCAGTATTTTCAACTTTACAAACATCCCTAATAAAGACCATTATATGCTAATATAAGATTATCAAATAATAAGTTCCTAACTTTCATAGAAATCAAGTTATCTTAAAAAATACTCTAACTTTAACTGTCTCTATCGCTTGATAATTAAATGATCTTTCGAAACAAAATGAAAAAAACTACTAGCGCTGATTCCAAGAGAATGGCTTGCAAAGTTTGCATAACAAAAACAGCCCACATATATGTACTCTTTATGTTGGAAGAAAAAAGTATCAAAAACAACAGCTTTCTTAAAACAGTATTCAATAAAATTTAATTAGTTCTTTTTGAATGTTCTATCTAGTGTATTCTGGTGAAATATTGAAATAAGCATTTAAACATAGCAACATCGAGTACTTAAACATAGCAACATCACGTTGCTATGTATCAGATATTAAAATGTGATGATGTTGCATTTTCATCTTTATCAATCAAGTTCAAAGTCTTTTGATACAGGGTGCAATAATTATGTCCTTATGAATATTCAAAATTTCATGAAAATTTATGTAGGATCTAAGTAATCTGCCACGGAAACACATGGACACACAATAAAGATTAAAAAACTCACCTAGATGTCTTTCAGGAAACAAATGCTTAGCTGAAATATTTCCGTCGTCAGTGGCTATCGCGAAACTTAAATCAGTAATAGGCAACATAGCATCAATTCTTGGTGCCGTCTTGTTCCCCACTTTTAGTGGCAACAGATTGGCATGCAAAGCAAATTCACCCCAATTAAATGTGTAGAGGTTGCCAGCAGAAGTACCTACGACTAATTTCGAATCTTGGCGCATTAGTGACATGCATAGGAATTCTTCGTCGTATTCTTCGGAGCGAACAAATAATTTCCTATCAATAATGGAAACAGTGATAACGGCTGAGCTATATAGATACGTTTTAAACGTCAATAGTATAAAAATTCGGGTGGGCAGATATCTAAACTGAATTTAAATGTTTTTCAATATTTTGATAATCACCTTTGCCTTAAATCAATCGTGGCAAGTGTACCATCCGCACTTGTACAAACTAAATAATTTTCTTCATCATTACTCAGCATTTGACTAATATAATCCTCATTTTCTTTGACTTCGAAAATATATTTTGGTTCACGACTATCCCAGATTTTAACACAACCATCCTCATCACCTACAAAAGTATAAATGATCCTAGGTTCAATTTTAATCGATTTAGCAAGATTAAAAGCTCATATACCTGATGCAAATATATTTTTCTTTTCCAATAAGCATAAACAGTTAGGATTAACGTCATGTGTTTCATCATAAAACAGTTTTAATTTAGATGTTTCTAAATCAGTGAGCATTATAGATTTATCAACAGATATTGAATATAAAGTACTGCCCCCATTGTTAAATTCTACATCCCTAATACTTTCTGTGTGCAGTTCCAATTTCTTGAATACGTTATTTTCCTCATTTGTATACTTGTAAAGAATTACATCTCCACTACCTTGCGCCACAGCTATATAATCTTCAACTGGATGGAAACAAATATCGGTGATTAATTCTTCACATTCTATATTAGGTGGATGGGTACGTCTTTTATTTAGTTCTTTCCGAATAGCTTTGATTAAATCATCTTCCTCTGCATCAATGTCATTATTGGTTGGAGCTTCTGTCCGTTCTGTCTCATCTTGATCAGAAGAATCTTCACTTTCTAGATCAGAAATACTGTCGTCAGTATCAGAAACATCTGAAGATTCTTCAGAATTTTGGAAGGGTAATTTTTCTTCAGTCATATTAGAAATTTAACCACTTTTACTACAGATAAAATACATGCAACATTGATTTTAGCAAAAACCATGGCATGAAAATTGAGAGGTTATCGTTCATCTTTTTCTTCTTCACGTTTGGTTGGTGGTTTAAAATGCATAAGAAAAGTAACATTTTCAAGAATCTAGGTATTGATTCTGTAAAGAAACTCTTTTAGTAATATCCATTTTCTTCTATGACTTTTGAATTTTTATAAATTAAGAAGATAAAAGTATTATTTGTTTTTGAAAAAATATTTATTTAAAGAAATGGAATGTCATACGATGCAACTAGTTGCTGCGCTAAAATTGCAGCAACAATAAATGCACGATTCTCACTCAATGTATTTCTGTCGACAACTGATTGTACATGTTGTGACACCAAGTATATGTTAAAATAAATGCGCAAAAAGAATAAGTTGCGTTTAAACAGAAAGACAGTGTACTAAAGTGTATCACGTGCTTGATTGTTTCGTGGAGACTAGTGATGTGGACTACACTATTGTGGGCCAGTGGATTACAGTATTGTGCTACTTTCATATAAATCTATGCTTTTATATGATGTAGATAGGTAGATATATAGATAGACTTTTATTAGCATTAGTTAACAATACATCGTCAAACAGTTAATATGAAATCATACGATCACATAAAAAATAAATATTACAATAAAATATTA
>WYDF02292221.1:0-11737 GCA_009867245.2 Adranes taylori | reverse complement strand
TTACTTTTTTGTACAGTATTGTAATCGCATTCTAGACATTTATGAGACTTATCACGAATATGTATACTCGAGTGTCGTATTGAATAACTTCTTTTTGCAATCCCAAAGTCGCATATTGAACATTTATAAGGCCTATTACTTGAGTGTTTCTAATATGCAGGGTTAATTTTTTTTATTACAGTATGAAAATCGCAACATGAACATTTATAAAATTACTCCTCCGAATGTTTACGCTTATGTGTTTTTAGATTACGTTTCTATGCAGCCTGTGCTTGATCTCGATTTTCGGATCACTTTGTTCATGCTCCAGCTCCCAGGTACCGAATGTATAATACATTATATTTCGATATTTTCTTAACGTTCATGAAGAGGCTGAAACGCAAGCTGTGTGCGACGATAAGATGCATAGGTCTCTGTATTCTGTGAGGATGTGGGCTATTACCATGGTGTCGTCTGCGTAACGGAGGTTGCTGCTTCTTTTGTCGTTCGTCTTGATGCCTATATTGGTGCTCATAAGTGCTTCTCTGAATATAGTTTCAGAATAAAGGTTGAACAGAAAGGGAGATAGAACGTAACCTTGTTTGACATCCTTCTGTATTGCCATATTTTAGACTTTGCCCCGTCCACTCTTAATTGTGCAGTTTGATACCAGTTGGAGATCGGTAATCATAAGTTAGGGGAATACAAAGTAAAATCGTTTATGCCCATATATCTACTCAACACCCTAAGCAAAATATTAGAAACTATCTACCTAGTAAGGTTGTTAGCCACCTTGGAGACACTTGGAGAGCTCTATAGAAGGCAATTTAGCTTCCAGAAAGACAAATCGGCTTAAAGTACGCGAAATAGGAGAAAGCTCAAATCAAGGAACCAGAATAATGCGCCATGTGTTCACCGCCACAATGTTGTTCTTAAGTTCGCGTCTTGAAGGTGTATTTTGGAAACACTGAGGCTCAATAATTTCCCTAAATATTTAAGAAAAAAGCACGAGACTATTTCAGCCACCGATACCACGTATACAACTCCACTGCAGAACGAGCCAAAATAAAACTCTCAAGTCGTATTCAATCATTTGGCCCACCCTGTGGAACATCATATAAGATGGATTGCTCGAAATAAGACCACCACATGGAGCAACCCTTATAGGATTTGCAAATGATTGTCAGCGTAAAAATGTCTGGGAGCTCCATCAAAGGCTTCCTGGGATGCTGCGCTGCTCCGCGATTTAGGTGGGAGAGGAGGGGGGGGGGGAGGCGTTCCATAAAATAATATACGGAGGTGTAAATAAAACGACTTTACATAGAGTTGGTGGTTGCATATGCTACATAGAGTTGGCGTTGAAATACGTATATCATACATAGAGTTGCAGCTGAAAATTCGATCTATCCGTGCGTCTCATCCTCTTCACTCTCACCTAGTCTTCTGTCTGTGAATTCTCACTTTATCTGATCTAAGTCACATGATCTGTTGACCAGAATAATAATAATATGTATAAGGTAAATAAATTAAGCCAATGAAATAAATTAAGTATTTATTATAGCAACATTCAAAATAGATAGTAATAAATTCATATGTAGCTAGAAATTAGTGCACCATGAGCTAATGGAAATGTATAATATATATATATATATATATATATATATTATGTAATATCTTTGTTACGTGCTCCATTATAAATATTTTATATATGTGAAAAACGTCGTAAGCAGTATTATATATCACTTACTTTGTGACTCGAGTTTCGGACATGGGTCCATTACCGTACTGACTGTTGTTCAGTTCGATATGGACCCATGTCCGAACTCGAGTCAAAAAATAAGTGATATATAATAGTGCTTACGACGTTTTTAGAATGAGACTATGATCTCAGACAAACAAGTTACTTAAATCAACACAAACTTGTTCGTATCAGCAAACAACCTAACAAATGTTTACAATGCGATTCTAGTTTCACAATTAATTGGCAATTTTCATTCATACATATAGATATCTACAATGAGAAAATACATACAGATTTTGAATTTGATTATACTAGATTTATGCAGATATAATGTTAACAATGCGACTATAATTTCAGGCAAACAAGTAATTTAAATCAACAAACTTGTTCTTATCGACAAACAACCTTACAAATGTTAACAATGCGATTCTAGTTTCAGATAGATGTCTTGTCTAAACGACCATAAGTTTATTCGTACTGGTGAAAAACAATATAAATGGTTAGAATGCGATTCTCGTTTGAGCCAGATATCTTCTTTAACCCTTTACTTGGTATGGTGTCATCTGTAACACTATTTCTTTCTCCACTGAATGCATGCTGTGTGTATGGAATTGTAACATGTTGTGTGCTCTATTGGATTTTGAATGAACTAACGCCACAATGATTGTTATTGTTGATTTGGATCTGATTTGATAAGTCATGTTGTAGCTTTGTGATACTCGATGGTGAAGCACTGAGGTGAGTAACTTTATGTTTTTATTTGATTTATTTTGCAGACACATTTGATCAATTAATTGTAAGTAGTTAGTTTTATAGACATTATACTTTATGTAAATTAAAAAAACAAAAAAATGTATTAAGTTTTCTACAAAAGATTTGTGATATTGAATGGTGTCAAATATGACACCTTGCCACTACACTACAGTACACATTTAATATTTTTGAAAATGGGTTATCATTTCTTATATTGAACAACTATGCTTCTTGTTTGCTTTTAGCAAATGGCGTTCTACAAAGGTAATTCTAGTAGGGGAAGTATATTTTGAGTCTTTTGCCACAAGTAGGAGCTGGTTCTGATGTTGAAGAAAGTCATGTGGAGGAGGAAATACTTCCATAATCGAATTGTGATGCTACTACTTTATTTCAAAATCTTGACGTAAGTGATACTGAGAATGAAATTGCTTAAGATTTCCTAATAGATAATAATGAATTATTTAATAATATCGACAAACTTTTTGAAATAGTGAATGAACTCGAACAAGATAATGATACTGAAAATCTTGAGCCTGTTCAATTAGAACAAGATAATAAAACTGATAATCTAAACGAGCCTGAGCGTAGTACAAGCAATACAACTGTTGCTACTCCACAAAAACGCAAAATAAGTATTACCGACACCTCTCCCGCACCCAAAAAATTACGTCAAAGCAGAGGTATACGCAAAGTTGATGTTTCTAGAAAGCTCAAAACTACTTTTCGATGGAAGAATGAAAAATTCAGTGGTTCTGTTGATGTACCTACTGATGTGCCGCTAACCAAAAATCTAGAAAATGAATCAATCACATTTTTTCCCCCAGGAAGCCATAGATTTGATTGTTAGCCAAACCAACTTATATTCCACTCAGATAAATGGAACATGCATTAGAATTACTGAAAATGAAATAAAAGATTTTATGGATGTGGAAATAATTGTGGATATTATAAAATTACCTGCCTATACTGATTATTGGAGTTATAAGCTAAGGGTAGAACAAGTACCACTAAATAAGACGGTATATACACTTTGCGGATAATTCTGAGGCAGAAGGCGGATAATTCTGTGATAATGTTCTCCAATAAATAACCGATATTATAAAAGTATGCCTTTATTTGAAATAATCAGGAAAAACTGCATAAATAATGCACCATACGAAAAAAGGCAGTCAATAGATGAGATGATGGTGCCCTAGAAAGGGACGAGGGCAGGCAACAGGAGGCAGTACCTTCCTAACAAACCCATAAAATAGGGCTTCAAATTATTCGCTTGTGCAGGAGTGACAGGTATGATTCATGATTTTATTATATATGGGGGAAACAGTACGTTTTCATCAGATTTGTTCTCTCATTTAGAACAGGCATTTGGTCTAGGACCTAAAGTGGTTCTGGCATTGTGTACTACTATGCCAGAATATGTAAATCCATTGACATTTATTTATTTTGATAATTCTTTTTCCACGGTAGCCTTGCAAGTTCACTTGAGAGGAGTATGGCATATTATCTTTATCAATAATACAACGAAATAGATTGAGTGCAGCCATGTTTTCAGACGACAATATCTTAAAAAGAAAGGACGTGGGTCTTTTGAACAACTCAGAGATAATAAAGAAAAGGTTATGCTATTGAAATGGATTGACAAGCAGTTCATCTCTGTTCCACTTTTGTAAGCTCTGATCCATTGGAACCGTAAGACGTTGGGACAAAGAACAGGAAAAGAAAGTAAATATTTCATGTGCCGAACTAATTAAGCAATACACCTCACACATGGGTGGGGTGGATTTAGCAGATATGGCTGTAGCAGTTTATAGATCACCTTTACAATCAAAAAAGTGGTACATGCCAATTTTTACCCAACTTATGGATATATGCATAAACAATGCATGGTTTATGCATCGTCGTGAACATATTGGAAGTAAATACACTCCACTAAAAGAATTTCGAAGAGAAATAGCCCAAGCTCTTGCTGCCAAAAAAGGCCATCAAGAAACAACTCTAATGGCAATGGGTCTCCAGGAAAAAAAAAATTAAATAAAACAAGAGGACCAATAAAAGGAGTAAAACTTATTCCGGTATATGCTGTGAGACGTAATTGTACTGATCACTTACTACGAGAGGCAAATGCAGGTTATATCACAAAAATCAAACTGACGTGATTTGCTCCAAATGTGCGGTTTGGCTCTGTTGCAATGAGAAGAGGAACTGTTTTTCGATTTTTCACAGATAGTTGACTAACATTTTTAATAACGGCGTTTTTAATTTCAATAAGTATTTTTTTTATTTATTTTGTTTTAATACCTTTACAAAGTTATTTTGTCTTTGTTTTGTAAAAAATACACTTTGTTCATTCATAAAAATATTTTTTTATCCACCCATCCTGCCCTTGGGTTGAGTATTTTAAGTGGCAAGGTGCCATATTTGACAACATTGAGGAAAATCGCTTTCTCGACTGGCGGAAAATTTTCAAAACATTTTCACCGTGTTTTTGGCAAATAAAAAAAATATGTTGAGCAATTACAAAAAAAAATTTATAGGTTTATTCATTTTTTCTTGTCATGCCAAGTAAAGGGTTAAAGAACCACTAATTTCAAATTTCTATACTACTTTTTCTTATGAAAATAATACATTAATATGTTTAAATTTCTAAAAAAGTCCATACAGTAATGTGTTTAGCTCATGCCCTGAATAACATGTATATATACAGAAAGTTTATTACAAATTCAAACATCATATTTGGTGACTCCTATGTTTTTACATTCTCAATGAACATTAATGTGGCTCCTACCAACTATAATTTAACATCTTGTTCTCTTGATCAATTAGGGATGTAGAGCCAAGTAGAGTTAAAGAATCAATAACTTTTCAGTCTATTTCAGCAAGTATTGTCAAGCGCGGAGGAGGGCGGGGGCGAAATGCCGCCTGAAATTGTTACGGCGCCCCCGGTGGGGTTACCACCCCCGCTCCCGTTGATTTAGAATAATAGGCTGAAATTGTACACACAAGTAGTGCAGTTGATCTTCATTAAGGTGACCATAAGTACGGAATTTTACTGGTCTGTCAGGAATTTAAATGGTTCATCCAGCAGCAAGTACAGCATTTTACGTCTATTGATATTAAGAAAATAATTTAGTAAAACACCATTTTTCTTTTGCGGATGCTTTTTTGTGTTAAATAAGAAACTAATCTGGCGAAACATTTTTCTGTTGCGGATAACATCCAGCATTCAACTTGAATGGCTCAGCGTCCAGCATTCAACTTGAATGAATCTGGTCACCCTAATCTTCATCTAATGGATTAGTCTCATTTTAATATCTCCTATAGAACGCAACGTTGTCACGTTTAAAATAAAAAAATGAGTGTACCTCAGAAACTATTAAAGATACGAAATTTCCCCAAACTTTCTTGTATAGTTTGGTTTAAAGCTCTTTCGATCTTATTAAAAATATTTTTCTTCAAAGTAAAGGTTTAAAAACATTAAAAAAATTTGCAACAAGAAGCACATGTATTTTTCATATTATAGAATGTGACAAGCTGTCATCGTCGTAACTGCTTAATTTGTACTTTGTCGGACACAGAATAATTGTCCAAATTAATTTTTTTAAAGAAGGTGAAATAGTTAATAATAATGACTGAAATAAAAAAATATACAAGAATTTGTAATAGATGTCAGAATATTAAACATTTTATCCAGAGTTGCCACTTTGCAGATCTTTTTTACAAAAACATTTTCCTGAAAACATATATGTTGTGTTGAAAGATCCTATAATTGTTAAGATAACAAGGGAAGTGAAAACAAACAATTTTTGGGTAGTAGAACGGTTTTTAAAGCAATTTAAAATAAATAGAACAAAAATAACAATTATATATTTTTTATTGTTAAAATTTCAAAACCTAATCCATACAAGATAACAATTAAATTACTATAATTGTTTATAACTCGCATACCTTTCAAATCAGCAATTGTCGTATCGTATGTTTTATAAAATACCATTTCAATTTTATCGTTACTGAAACTCCATTTATAAAGAACCAGGCGTTGATCAAGTGACGCCGATATACAATAATTACGATCTACATACACTCCTGATACTTGAGCGGAATGAGTAGAGTTATTAATATACCGAGCAATTTCCGTAATCACTATATTATCATTAAATTTTACGATCTTGAAAATTAATAAAACTGTAGAACTATCATCACCTCCGGTGAAAAAACTTAACATATTATCACTAACTTTATGGCAAGAATAACTATTTACGCCTGATTGATGTACTTTAACTTTATAAAAATATTTCATAGAATCTAATTGATCGAAATTTTTAAGGTTCCAAAATACTAGATAACCATCCGTAGACATTGTTATCAATATATTACTCTCACAGATTTGTTTCACACACATTTTAATTATGCAACGTAGCTCATATTGTACATATCCGATAAACTCAATTTTTTCATCAGCTATATCATAAAATTTAATTTTTCCATCAGAACAAGCGGCTAAAAGGATAATTCTAACATCCTGATACATGATACATATATCCATAACTCTAATTTCAGATTCTTCATCAGGAATGGGTTCATAATATGCAAATAGTTCATTAAATTTAGGTGTATTATTAAAACATAACTCCCAAAGAATTATTTGAGCTCTGCCACCAGCTGAACAAATATAAAGTTTTTCTGAATGCTTTGAATCTAAATAATCTATACATCTTATACTGGACAGATGTGATTTTAATATTTGTAGAGTTGTAAACGATTTTAGTGTCTCTAATTCCGAGAGTCTTAGTGTAGTATCTTCTCCACCTGAAATCACCAATAATTTTCCACAATGCCTAAGACATATTAAACAATTTATTTCGCTCGAATGAAAACCATCAACCAGATTAAATGGTATGATGTGATCCAGTTCAGCACAAATACGATGTATATTTTTATCTTTTATATAAGCAAAATTAAAGTGTGTATCAGTATAAATAAAATCGGATGATCTATGTCCTCCACCACATTCAAATTTCAATAAAATTCGTCTAGCTTGTTGATCCCACATGATAAAATCGGAACCAGAAAATCCTAATATGATTTTAAAATTTTTAATCGAATTTATTGATATCAACCACGAGAAAGGAAGTTTATCTGATGAAATGTTTTCTAACCGATTATTGTTTACACTTAGTTTATGTTTCCTGATAATGGAATTTCTCCCTACAAAATAAAAAAAATATTATTATCTTATAATTCCTATGTAAAACTAACAATCGCATCATCAAATTCACTTTAATCACTTGCACCATTTCGACATCTTCTTCAGAAAGATTCTGTACTCGGTACTAATCGATTAGTTCTATTAGAAATGGAAGGAGCTTAATAGAGAAAGCTTCATTTGAAGCTACTTGGAACGTTGTATATGATCTAGGTTTTTAAAAAAGTCACGAATATGAACGTTCCTGTTTCAGATACGAGATATGTCAAACAATGAATTTATAAATGTTATTATAACTTTAAATAAAAATGCAACTTTTGTGTGAGCCTTTATGAATGGTTTCTATTTGGATGATGTATCCGAATATGATCTATTGAATAGTGTTTGAAATATAGTATAGCAAGTGCATTTGATTTAACAATTAACTGTTCGTTAAAAATCTACTTTATAGGAATTTTTAATACTTAAAATATGTTAATAGATTTAGGGAAAGTAATTTTCTGTATATTAGAATATTTTGTGACTCAAACCAAAGCTCGAAATAATTTCTTGGTAAAAATGCTACGTACATATAAACCAAGAAATCAGCAACGCAGAATATTCAAACGATAAGACCACAGTGGCAATTCCACCACTTTGATCTCTCACATAAGTGCTCAGATAAATTTGGGATATGTCCGTAACACCGAAATTGGTTCTGCAAAAAGAGTGTCTAATAGCCTCACAAGTTCAAAGAGTAGAAACCTCATTCGTGTTCTCTCTAGCCCTATAGCCCGCCAAATGTAGCAAAGATTGAAAATCTGGAATGCGGACCTACCGAGGTATACCGAGGATAAAATTAGGCATTCCTTAGTTAATTAAACAATTAAGTGTTGCAAGTAAAACACAATCAAAATAGTTAGAATTTTAGAATTATTTATTTACATAATTACCGTATTAGGTAAGTATAAAATATTTTAATAATACAGAAAAAATGTATCTTTCTGTTCTGCTTTTTTATTTTCTTAAAGAACAGTGATATGCCTTAAGAATAATTAAAATTTCTTCTTTTTTTTCACTGAAAAAATAGGTCTTACTCGTCCTCCGTGATTTCTATTATCTCTTCTTCTATTTAAAATTCTATTAATTGTTCGTGTTCTGTTTCCGTGGCTGCCACTGTTCCTCTATCACCGCCTCTTCTTCAATCTCAGCGATTTGCTCTATTTCTACTTGTTCTGAGGCTCCTTGTGGCATTCGCCCCGATGCTTCAATAAACAGTTTGAACAGTTGACGAGCATTCGGGGTTGGACATCGGGGTTGGATCCCGTCGACGATATGGAGCGAAGGGCTGAAGTAAGGAAGTGCTAACACTAACTTAGCTTCACTCCGTGTACAGTGGTAACTGGGTATTGTGGATTCCGCCACCGCATGTCGAAAATTCATAGTGGGCAGGAGGAAGGGTCTCCGCAGACAACAACGTCTAAGCTCCACGAATTTAACCGTCTCAGATACCGTGCCGTATGCATGTGTCTGATTATGCACATCCACAAGGGTACGAAGCATTCGTACTGCTCGCCCTTAAGGAACCCAGGTGATCCCTGGTTTTTCTCAAAGTCTGCTCTTTCATTGGCGGGTACTGGCCAAATCCCAGAGTGAGCCATTAAAGTGATTTTTAAAATAGTGCGTACCGCCACTTCTGTGGCTTCTTTAATGTATACATTCCACAGTGATGGGTTATCCGGCGAAGGAAGTTCAATGAACGAGATTGATACCGCCAAGGCATCAATCAGGAACACTAGAAAAATAAATAATTTATACAGAATGTAAACAGTTGTATTTCTTTGATGAACATAAGATCCATTAAAAAAGAAGATAAAACATACCAGTTTGTAGAAAAGATTTGGAACAATTGAATATACTGAAATTCAAAAGATCAAAACAGGGATCCTGTTAAGAATTTCACAAAAGTCAGCAAAGCGGACAGCGGAGCTGCCTGTGCCGTAATCAAATATGGGGATTAAGAGATTCATGTGTTGCCGAATGCGCGGGTAGCAGAATTCAAATGTTAAATGCTGTTAAAAGTTTTCCAAAAGTACGGGGGCCAGGGGATTCATGGGTAGGCGGCTTATAGGTTACGCTAGTTTTATTTAATTTGCCCTAAACAACTATTGTGCTAATTGAATTTAATAGGCAAGTTATAAGGCGACAGTCAAACCTAAAGGGTTCAGCTTTGTTTTATGCGAAATTTTATGAAATGAATGACTTCTAGTATATGAAAAATGGGGTGGCAACCACATCCATAAATTTTTCCGAAACTTTTTTTGACGATGTAGTTTTCCTAGTTATTACATCAGATGGTATAAATGTTTTCCTATTATTTCGTATGGTGCGAAGCATCTTAATAGTAATTTATCACTTTCTTCCTTTAGGTATAAATATTTTCACTTTGTCACCAATTTTAAAATCGACGTACCTGACGTACATATCTTTCTTTGTCTATTAACTGCTTATTTATTATATTTTTACCAGGCTTCGCACTGCTAAAGCTCTTGGCGCGTATACTTTGCGCAGTTTCATTAATGACAGGTAAACGTAATGTTACATTTGTTGGCATAATTGGTTCCCTACCAAAAACTAACATACAAGGAGACAATTTTGCTGTATCTTGAGGTGTTGCATTGTAAGCAAATACAACATGTGGTAAAAATAAATCCCAATTTGATTAATCTGTTGCTGTGTACAAGCTCAACATAACATAATCTTTTGGTTAAACCATTGCAGCTGGGTTTGTAAGCTGTCTATAAATTTATTCCACCCATTATTTTTATAAGTTATGCTACCATTTCCGATTGAAATGTTTTACCTCTATCTGATAATAATTTTTCAGGGCATCCATGTCTTGTGATAATGTTCTCCAATAAAAAGTTTGCAGATGACAGACCCGTGGCTTCCACAAACCGATTTGCATAATTAGTAGCATAATCAGTACATCCCATCCCGCCTTGATAAATTATTATCTTTATTTTGTAGTTCTGCAATCTCAAATAAATCAGCAATACATATAGGAATTTTTAAGGCTTTTTCCTCCATGGCGTGACAAGTTCTTATGGCATTTATAAGTTCTTCTAACTTCTAACACTTTGCTTAAGAAGTATGTAGTTATTAGAGAGAGCACCAAGCCAGAGAAATTAAAAATCATTGTAGATGGTCTACATAACTAAAACAAAAGTACTTCGCCATTTCCTTAATAAGACCTTTGTACCCAAGTGGCAAAAACGTATAGTGAGTGAATGGTACAAGGGCCAAATATATTTCATGTAATATCCCAGAATTTCATGTGGTGTCCTTTTACTTACATCTTTGGTTATTTTAATAGTGATCTTAAATATTGAAGTAAAACGTCTATGTCACGAATGTTATAAAAACAAATAACCATGAAGAATATAAATTAATGGCGAAGATCATGGTATCAGGCAAAATACGGACAATATTGTAATGAGAAAATTCAAACCAAAAAGTGTATTTGTGGATAAATAAAGAATCATAAAAAGCCACAACATTATAGCCACAATGTCTCACACATTATATTTGGATAGAATTGCATGAAAATATTATGAAGAAAAGAAATGAAAGGCTCCGAATGAAAACAAAAAATATACTAAATACTTACCCAATGAATAAATAAAACCATCCAAACACTGTAAAGTGGTAACGCCCGTGTAATTATGCGCCTTTTTCACTGTTTGTAGCGGAATCATTTCTTCTAAACCATATAGATGCAAATTTCCCTTTCTATCACCAATAATAATTTTATTTTCAACGTACAACGCGCAAGTAGACCATCTTTCTTTCATTATTGGTAATTCCATCACATGCAGAAGAAGATAATTATTATTAGATAAAGCCCATAAATATAAAAGACCTTTTTCACAACATGTTATAAAAGTCCGACAGGTTATCCAATGAAATGAATAAATGCGTTCTTTAATATACACTTGATTAAAGGATCTGGATTTAAAATGATTGTATTCGTTAAGTTGATAAATAGCTACATGTCCGTTAAAACCTAAAATAAAAATAGA
>WYDF02292210.1:0-16192 GCA_009867245.2 Adranes taylori | reverse complement strand
CTGATTTAGAATTACAATCGATAGGGATCTTGTAGGATGGGAACCACGGCTCCTATACGAGTTCTCTGGAGGATAAGAACAACGGTGATTATACTCTAAGATAATTACACGAAAGCATTTATATGTAATCGATTTTAGTTCAATTTCAGAATGATTGATATATGATGATTCATTAACTAACAGGGGATGTCTGGAGGGTTCCCATACTCCAAGATATCTCCAAAAAGTGAATATAATAATAATTATTTACCTTCACCACGGTTACTGGACGATAAATAATACGTTGCTTATAATCCGTGATAATCCTAATAGGTATTTGACGGTTCGCCATAATATTTTATACTTATTCATGTTTATATATTTTCATGATACATATTTTAATATAGTTATATTATTGGATTTAAGAGGTATAAAAACCCTTTAATAAAGAAACCCTCTAAGACCATTTAATAAATGGATCCGCTAAGAAAATGTAAAACAAATTATTATACATGTTTAAAAAAACCTTTATGCATAAATGATGCTAGTGACATACATATCGATCTACATGTTTAGTATTTCACAGATCAAAACAAGAGATGTCACATTAGCAAACTTTGCTTGCATTTATTACGCATGAATTGCAACTGTGTAAACTGCAAACCAGCGCTTCAAGAGCATTTTCAGTTAAATGAATTAAGACCTAACAAAATGTCTAAAGGTCCAAAATAAATGCATAATACTGCAAATAGAGTTACAATTTATTGTTTATTATTTGTAATTACGTCTTGTATTACTTCATATATAAGATGATTATTTTACAAATAAATCGAGATTTCTTATTTAGACGTTACGCTGCGCGTTTCAATTGATTTAGCACCCTGTTCTAAATTTAGACTGCTGCTTTGAAACTGCTGTTCTAAATTTAGTTACTCCACAAAACTGATAGCAAGAATTTAAAAAGCCCTTACAACGTTCATATTTTTTCTAGGTTGTAGTACTGGAATATTGGTTTTAATTTGTTCTTTTATATTGAAATATACTGTGGAATTCAATATAATTTTTTTTATTATCGTAAACAATCCACGTATAAGAAATTTTATGTAATCAAAATAATGATAATAATAACAATATAAATGATGTGCATAGTAAAAGCAGATATTAAATTTGGGAAAACGTTTTAGTTCGCTGTTTGAAATTATAAACTGAATCATTTGTCTACGTAATAGTATGACATTCATAATAAAACCGTACATATATCTCTTTCCATGGTGTATTTATTTCATTTGCGTTATTTACATCATTTTGTAAAACTATATAGTGAATGTATTATTTGAAAATGTCAAAAACAAAGTTTATTAACATCCACATACAGATAAGAACGTATAGCTATCTAGCAACAATGTTGCAGATTAAATATTAAATTTCATACATACGAAGAACAGAAAGAAAATAATTTGTTTAACATGATTTTGAATAAAACGATATTCATATTAATACCAACTTTTAAAATATCTATTCTCAAAAAATCCTATTAATTTTTTCCATCGGTTGTAATTAGAGGTCTGCATTTTCAATTTAGGGCATGTTCGAGCCTGCCCTAATATTTTTCAGTTATAATTAAATAGTCATTAAGGCTTTAAATCAACTGTCCCGGCCGCCCTAAAAAGCCTCAGCCTGCCTGCTCTAAGCGCACTACGCGCTCTTTTGAGCGCTTATGGCATTAGGACCTATGAGCAACTAGGACATTTTCATCCTTTTAGTCCCAGTTGCTTCAAGGGCCCGCCCGAGCTAGGACTAGGGCCCGGGCAGGTTCGTCAGGGCGGGTGGTTTTTGCGAACCTCTAGCTTTAATTTCATCACGCAGCTTTATAATATGAATATGAAATCGTATTTTATGCACCTTACCCATTCTTTTTTGTTCATTAGTTACTTAAAAGTACCTAACAAATAAATGGAATTTTCGATCAAAATAAGATCTGTGCCATTTCGGAATATAGTCAACACTTCAAGGAAAAAATTGAATTTAGTGATAAAATTGTTGCTTATAGACACACACACATATCATTTTTTTAAAGCACTTTTTTAATACTCACACTATAAAAAATAAAACAAAAGTAACATATTATTCTCTATTGTTTTCTAATAAAGTATATACTTTTACCATCAATTCCACTCCCTCTCCTTCCTCCGCAAAACACGATTCCCAATTCTACTCCAAGACATTCCCACGACCACATTAAACCCCATGTCCTACACTTTCTGATATATTCCTCCATTCAAAACCTGTTTCACCGCTCTATGCTTCCACACCTAAACCTAACAAGCAATCTCTTACCCTCCATACATAAACCAGAAATTCCTCCGTTCACTCTTATAAGCTTATACCTTTTTTCAATCTACTAGATATTATTTTCTCATTTATTCCCTGTTTCTTTATGTCTTTCATTATTTCATCCGCCTCTTCAATCACCCATTATCCTTCTCTCATGTTCTATTTCAAAGACAACATTGACCATGCAACTCTTTCAGAAGCTCTTATTTCTTTCTCTTTCCCATTTATTCCTGTTCATCACCCTTCTAGATTCATCCATACAATCATCATGTACACTTCTTATCACCCTTTTCTCTTCATCCTTCATCACATTCCATTCATACTTTACCATTTGCTTACCCAACATTCGAACCACTGCCCATACTTCCAAGCCATACATTATTATACTCTTTATACATATATCCAGTCATTTTCACAGAATCTCCAAATCTTTCTCCCCAGATATGTTTAATTGTTTCCCCACAATTAAAAAAGTCAAAATTTAGAATAACATATGAGAGTTCTTAAGAGTATTAGAATGGAAGTTAATTATAATGAGGGCAATGTTTATCCGTTACAATATGTTTGATTAAGATAAAACGGCTATATGCATTGGCATCATCTATGCAATCAGTAATATTCAAAATTGACAAAATTGGCTGTCAAAATTGACAACCATCATTTCAAATTTAATTTTAAGTTGAAACGATTGTAATATAACTTTAGTCACTCTAATAACATTAAATCGACAAGTCAGAATAAAATAAATCAATGTTAATAAAAACAAAATTATCACTCGATAATGTTCAATAAAAATAAATATGTATTAATTATTCTCATAAGGAAAAATAAATCAGAAATAAAAATAAATATTTGCGCAGTAAATTTTAGGAAATCAACAAAGAAAAAACAACATAGATACTTACTTGCGAGCTGACATTATCCTTGATAATCCTTGATAGGACGTACTTTCCAAAACTTAATTCCACAAATAAAAATTAATTAATTAATTTATTTATTTATACATAAATTTCTTTTCATGACTTTTTTACTTTCAATTTTCCCACCCGCAGCGATGCCCCCTTTATTTCTAATTCGGAAATTTTACTTTCACCTAACTCTTTCAAGTCCTCTGCACGGGATTTTATTAGTTCTCCACCACTAAACTCCTCATAGTTTCATACCAAAATTATTATCCTACCATTCATTACTTTTCCCCTACCTATAGTAAACTGCTATTATCTAATGTATTCTCACTAAATGACTGATCTATTTCACTCATTATTGATCTAATCAAAGCTGTTTTCCCTACCTCCACGGACGACGAAAGCACAGTCTACTGAGTATGCTTCCGCGAAGCCGTCCCCTAAATTTTATTAAGCCTCATCTTCTATGAGACTCATTACATTCGATTATAGTCAACAATATAGAAATTGAGGCTCATTACATTTGATAATTTTTCTATGTCAACAACAAAGAAATTGTTATTTCCGTCGGCAAAAATAATGCTAATCTTGATTCTAGATGTTATTCTAGAGATATTCGAGATGTTACCAATATGAAAGTGTCATTTTCTGAATGTTTCAAGTCCTAAGTAATTAGAACATTTCATAAGTTCTAGCCAACTTTAATAATTTAAATGACTACAATGTAATAAACATACAAAAAGTATACTTGCCTCGTTACAATACTATACCATTCGTATAAACTAATGTCCAAATTTTGTATTCCTGACATTATGCCAATAACAAAATTACCAAAATATCCTTTGAATTTATGATTATTAGAATTTTATTACCCCGAAGTTATTCCTAATAGGCCAAATGTTTATAACTTAGAAACATTTAATTTGAATAATGTAAAATAAAATTTAAAATTTACTCTTAATATGAATGAAAAATATTCTTTAGCTTTGTGGAGAATTAAACTTTTGATTTAATTCTCTCCTACATAATTTGATAAACCGCACACATCTCAACACCATTTACGCTGAATCCTCTAAATTTTCAAATTAGATTCTAACACGATCTTTTAACTATGTATGCACATACATACATCGATGTATACTTACGAACCATATATATCTATCTACTCGTCAGTTTTATTACATAAGTGACCCGTTGTAGTCAGCAACTCATCAGTTGGTATTATCGGCGGTGGAAACTAGAGTCTCGTTTAGTCCTCTAGATTTTGTCGAACTAAGCACAAAATCCTTGATTTCCCAAATGGTCTTTTTCAAGGCATTCCGTTTATTTGCTTGCATTTTATAAAAAAAAACAGAAATAAGGATTCTCATTTTATGAAATATTATAGTTTTATTTAAATTTGAATTTAATAAACAAAATCTATCATTACAACGTAAACTTGAATTTATATTGTAAACGCGAACTTAGCGTTCAACAAGGGACTACGTCATCTCGAGAAAATCAGCTCCAGTCTGGATTTCGGGCATTACTTGAACAAGACAACATTTAGCAGCTACTGACGCTCATCAATATCGTGCAGAAACGAAAAACTTGCCAATAACGTGTGCGATCCCCCAAGGTTCCGTATTGGGTCCTACCCTACGATGGGTTACTTAGAGCAAAGTACCCAAATGGCATACTGATAATTGCTTTTACTGACGATATTGCATTGCTGGGAAAGGCTCATGGCATCAATACCCTTAGTAGGAAATTCAAAGAAACAGTCGCAATCGTTACGAAGTGGCTAAGAAAATGGCTACCGAAAAACAATGAGCTGAATAAACAACTTAGCACGATTAAAGCTAAAGATTAGTGGTCCAAAAGTGGAAAGACGGAAGGTTTTATATAATATATGTAGATTTAATAATGTTATAGGCTGCGCCAATTTTGGCAAAAGGAAACGAAAAAAAAAAGAATATCTGTAAACTATTGAATCAAGCTTAAAAGACTGAATTGAGAGGAATGACCTCTTCTTACCAAACGGTATCCACACAGGCACTTCAAGCATCTTGGTGCTGTATATGCTGGCAGCAAAACCTTACATAGGGGAAATAGTTATTCCCAAAAATGAGCTTATGGATCAAATATTAACAAGATGGCAAGCTAAATGAGACCAGACAGAAAGTGGTTCTTGGACAAGAAAATTAATCCCACAAATACATCCGTGGTACGTTCGAAAATATGAATGCACAGACTACTAGTTGACTCAAGTATTAACGGGTCAGGGGTGATTCCCAGCCTACATGTGCCGAATAGGAAAACTCGCAAATGGAGCATGTAAACACTGCGATGCAAATTTAGATGATGTAAAACATACGCTCTTTGTGTGTCTGCGGGGGCAAAGCTCAGAGTGGGAGTAAAGGTTTGAGCACTGTGTAGTCTAATCCAACAATGCGAAGAGGAACAGATGAATGTGACATCGTAGCGTAAGTAATGCGTAAGAACGAGGAAGCCGAGAGAAACAGGTGACGTTGATAAACAAAAACTGTGATAGTATACACTACTGGTGAAAACTGTCACAGCGTCAGAAGTATAAATAGTAGCAGCAACATCCCCCAACTCCTTTGAAATAATATTTACGTGATTCGAAGGGGATGGTAGAGCCCGCAGGAAAGGATTTAGTGGATAGTGTCCTTTATCTGAGGCGAGTCCAACAGCCCGGAACCCTGCGTAAAAGCATTCCTAAATCTTAAAAAAAATCTACTGACATAAACCGGATCGCATTTTATATATTTCGATCCAAACCTAGGCTGATAAATTTTATAAACTGTGTACAAGATAGGAAAATTATGCAATGTTCTTAACATAAACTAAAAAAATAATAAAATTATTTGTAAAACGAAATAATAAAAAATAAAGTTCACTCTTTCTTCAACACACAAACATATCCAATCCCAAATAGAACAAATTCAAAACGACAAAAGGGAAAAGGACCATACGAAAAAATAATTCTTTTCTTCCAATGCTTCCTTTACTTACAAAATCCATCCCTTTAGGCCATATTGATTTATTAATTAGATGAGTTATTCAATTTTTAAACCACCTATTGGTCAGAGGTAACACTCAATTAGCTTAAGAACAGCCAGGGAGGATAAATGCGCATTTCTGATTATGTGTCTAACCGTCTTCAGTGCCCTCTTCTTTAGTGCATCAATGTCTAACGACTTTGATCACTGCATCACGCCTGGTCCGGTTAAGCTATATTTAAATTTTCTATTAACGGTACCTGTCTAACAATTACAGAGTTCTTACAGGCAGACGAAGTTGACAAGGTGTTTTATGCCCTTCAACAATCGTAACTGTTACATATGTAACGTTAATAGAACATTTAAAAATTGTTTAAGCCAGGCGTGGTGCAATTTGACACACTGAAGAAGAGGGTTCTAAAGATGGCTAGACATCTAATGCCAGAAGTGCATATCTACCCTGCCTGGCTTTAAGCTAATTGGGTTGTTACATGTCGTCAATAGATTAACTCATCAAAATTGACTAACTGATCTAATTAATAATAAATAGTTATTTACATCTTAAATAATACTATCACACATTCTCATTATATAATTGTTTAATTTGTATTCAGATTATTCTTGTATCTTCTCCTAAGCACTCTCTATTTTTTCTAGCGTTAATTGTTCCTTCTTCCACTCGACGCTCTTTTCAATCATTTTCGTGCTTTTAACTTCTATTTTCTCTGTTTCACGTTTCCTCCCTCTCCTCTTTATCACTTCTTGTAAATATCAGGACATTTATATCTGCTTCCCATTTACCTACGTGTAGTGTCCAATTTACAACAATTTGCCCTTGCTCATTTGTCCACACCACTACCCACGCATGCTTTTGTCCAATAATCCAAATTTCATTATTCCTTTTTCTATTCTACGCCGTTTTCTCTCATTTTCGTGCTCTTAATAACTCCTACTTTTTTTGTTTCACGTTTTCTCCGTATCCTCTTTATCACATTCATAAGATTGACTTCCCATTTACCAAAGTAGTCTGTAATTTTCAGCAATTTGCCCTTACTTATCTGTCCATACCACCACCCACGCATTCTTTCGCCCAATGATCCAAAATTTCTCTGGATTTTCACAAATTCTGCACATTGTTTACAAATCCAGTCTCAAACAAATTCAAAAAGCCAAAAGGGAGTAAGGATACATGAGAAAATTTTACTTTTCTTCCACCGCTTCCTTCATTTACATAACCCTTCCTTTTAGTCTACATTTACTTAATTGATATCCCCACAACGTTGTATCTTTTCCTAAGCACTCTCCATTTTTTTCTATCATTCCATTTACCTACGTATAGTCTCCAATCTTCAACAATTTGCCCTTGTTCATCTGTCTATACCACTACCCGCGCACGCTTTTGCCTAGGGAGCCAAATTTCCAAATTCAGCACATTCTTTACAAACAAATCTAGTCCCAAATGTAACAAATCCAAAACACCAAAAGGGAGAAAGGACACACGAGAAAATTATACTTTTTTTCCAACGCTTCCATTATTAACATAACCCTTCCCTTTAGTCTATATTTACTTAATTGATATCCGCACAATCTTTTCCTAAGCACTCTCCATTTATTTTCTTAGCATTCATTGTTCCTTCTTCCATTCTACGCCCTTATCTTTCATTTTCGTGCTTTTAATAACTCCTTTCATTTTTTTTGCTTCACGTTTCCTCCCTCTCCTCCTTATCACTTCCAGTAAATCTTGCATGATATTTATATCTACTTTCCATTTACCTACGTGTAGTCTCCAAATTTCAACAATTTGCTCTTGCTCATCTGTCCACACTGCTACCCACACATTCTTTTGCCCAATGATCCCATTCCTCTGAAGTGAGATTCATGGAAATTTCATCATGGGATTCATGATGAAATTCATTATGGGATCCATAGATTTTCATGAGATTCAAGATTTCATCATGAGATTCATGGGAGTTTCATCATGGATACATGATGGAAATTTCATATCCATTTCATTATGATCCCATTTCCTCGGGATTTTCACAAATTCTGCACATAATTAGTAAAATACAAATCTGGTTGAGCTTTCCAAAAAAAATAATCTGAACAAATCTATTTGTTTTGGATTTTCATGACATTCTGTGGCATAAAAATAAAACGAGTTACAAAACGCTCTTCGAAAACATTATTTCATAATGAATTCCCTAGAACAATCCACTTGAAATATTGGCTTTAACAGGATTTTATTTTATTTGAATTTATAGAGGTCTTTGATTCCTTTGTGAGCGGACACTAATTATAAAAGAAATTTTTGTTTTCCTTTTTTAGCCTTTACAATTTGTAGGTATTTCTTATCATCTTGTTTATTTACTTTAAGAGATTTGAAGATGGAGAACGTAATGTTAACACATGCATATGATCAAATCAAAATCGTTGACTTTGGTTTAAGTAATCTATATGTGCCAGAAAATCCATTGCGCACGCATTGTGGATCACCGGAATATGCAGCACCAGAATTATTTGTTGAAGGAAAAGTTTATGGGCCCGAAGTCGATCTGTGGAGCTTGTAAGTATAAATATTAGTTAACTAAGTTTCTGTTGGTTGGAAAAACTCCTAACTCATTTCGGGATCACTAATTCTTATCAAACTTAATTATTAACAATGGTAGAGGTATGAAACTGTTCTCTTAGAGTTTATGGGACGGCGTGGCTCTAAAAAAATGAATCTTTCCCTTACATTAATTCAAGGGTACAAGTACAATGCACGGAAATAGATATACAATTTTCCTAAGAGCATGAAAGAATTTATTCAATCACTATCGGAGCATTTCATAAATAGTAATAGGCTATGAATATTTATCATTAAGAATATAAATTTATCTTCTAACGATACAATTTGAATGCAATTAAACATGCACAATAGAACCTTTATTAACATAGAAAAGACAAATTAGTTTGTTATCGAACAAAATGAACGTTAATTACTTGAATATTTGTTAATTAATTATTCGCAATAAAATACAAAGTTTATTCAGTTTCAATAGTCGAGATAAAATATAATAATCTATAACACTTACATTGTTGCTTGATTATTCATGATGCTCACTTAAAATTGTCTGTTAACTGTACGAGTTTAAAAAAAATGCTAATGTATTTCGTTCATTTGCAAAAAATGATAAGTATTTGTTAGAAGTTTTACAAAGTACTGAGAAAAATGAGTCGCTGCGATTTGCTAGGTGACTTCAAAAAACAAAGTGTTGTGAAGGATTTTAGATTTAAGATTTTAAAACTGAACAGGAACAGCAACTGCTGAAAATGGCCAGTGACCGGTCTTATATATCACCCGCCAAAAGTTAAATGACGCTCACGAACAGGGGACCCGCTATACGCACCCACGCTCTTGGCCGCGATAATAATGGCTCCTTATCTAACTATTCTAATGCCTATTTCTCTCGCTTAAACTGTCTACTCGTCGTAAGTACGGTTTTAAGGTCACAGGCCCGTGTCAACTTGAAGATGAACGCCCAACTGCAGAACTGAGCGATAGCGAAAGAAATGTACATGACATGTGATGTCTATCGACGTACGTTCTATATAATTGGATGATTAAATCCTAAGTCGTTTATGGGTGACATCCCGAGAACAAACGTCTGCCTGACTATGAAATCGGGTGCCCACTATAGAAATCTCTACAGTAGAACTTAATTTACTAGATTCATTTATGTGAGCATAGATTTGGTTGAAAATTTATTTAATTATCACTTTGATAATGAAGTCTCGACTATTTTAATTGCGTAGCGATTACTATCGTTACAATAATAGATATAACCTTTCATTAGACTTGTAGTACCAAGATTCTTTACACTATCAGTTTCTTGCCCATTTATTAGATACTTTATGTCTTCAAAAAGAAATAGCATTGCAATGTTTGTTAAAAGAATTGTAGAACGAGAAGCAACTGTAGAACCTTCACCAGCTGGGATTGTTATATCTCCTTCAATGTAGATACAACTTTCTGTGGTAAAGGTATCAAGTCTTGTAAAGTTATCAAGTCTCAATGCGAATTTCATCGCATTTACCATACTTTGTTGACCTCGGTATGTAAGAATGTAGTTCCTTTTTTGTAATATCATTAACGAACTGTACCCTTTGAAAAACGGTTCACATGGAAAATGCCATCTTCTCGTAGAACATGATATCCGCACGATTGTAAAATATAAACACTTTGTCTAGTCAATGTTAATTATTTCGCCACGCCATTTTTCTCGTACGTAAAATCTAAAGTCATTTTTTTAGATTCTTGTAATTTTAAGATGTTGGCATTACATCTCCGACACTTCCTTAACTTTGTGTTTAGAAACAACATTTACTCATACAATTATATATTTTTCATTTAAAGAGGTGTAATATTTTATGGAATGGTAGTGGGACAATTACCATTCGTCAGTAAAACACCAATATCAGCAGGCCGCCGTGATGCAAATCCCGATGTTGTGGGTGATGCAGCCGCTACGCATCAAGCACGCCGCAAACGACTTTTAGAACAAATCAATCGTGGCCTTACGACACAACATCGACGCACTTTAACTGGTACTGTTATATGTACTCATAATCATATTTGTTTAAATGATAGTTAATTATTTTACGTACAGGTGTCAATACTGGAAGTGAATTTCGTGCAATGCTTATACGCATGCTACAACCTGATCCTGCGAAACGTATGCATCTCCAGCACTTATTAAATGATCCTTGGGTCACAGATAAAGGTCGGAAAGGAATTAGAATTAATACTAAAAAGAAATTAGACCAGGAGTCACAGTTGACAGTAAGTATTGAATAGTTTCGGCATCTATATTGTACAAATTTATTGTAATATTAACTTAAATGCGCAATTTTTAAAACAATATTATTGTAACATGTTTCACCAAAACAGTGACATCATTAGACATATCTGATGATATCACAGTGGTGGTGACACACGTTACAATAAAATTGTTTTTAAACGCTGTGCATTTTTTTTTTGCAAATAACTATATTGTCGCGTTATTTTTGAGAGACAGTTGCTCGCCAAAGTGACATGGGTGAGAGGGGAGAACTTTTGAATAGGGTAACATAGCAATCACCAGTTACTCTCTCAGGTACAGGTTCGTTCAATACTTAGGAAATAAGATGCATGTCAATACTTTCTTAATTTATCTTCCACTGAATGAAGTTATAGTTTTTATCAAGTCCGAATCTATCCAATTATAAGCCCCCCCCCCCCTAGTTCCCAACATTATTTGGAATGAAACACAAGACTTTGACATTGCTACCGTTGTGCGTATCTTCATGAATTAAGCATAAATTTATCTAGACAGTTAATGGCAGTACACAACCCTTAACAACAACAACAAATTGTCTTTTATGATCGAGCCTGACTAAATGAAAGAAAAGTATAAACTTAACAAAATGTATTGATAATGAAGTTTAAGAGAAGTTGTTTAAATGAAACTTTAAGTGTTAACGAACATTTGCTCTTCTTGCGACTAGTGTGTCTAGCACACACATACTTGAATGATAATAACTTTTCCCAAAATCTATCCATCATGAATGATCTACATCATTTTTAGAAGTATGAGATGCACAAACTTTCTACCATGAAACTAAATTAGACCGAGAACAATTTACCTAGTTACAATATATAATCAAATATATATTGTTTAAGTTTATTATTTAATGTTAACATTAAGGGTCCTAGCTAACAAACACTCTTTTAAGTGTTTGAACAAGCGGCTAATTCTAGATAGCTTTACGAACTTGTTTGGCGGAGAGGATGAAGTTTGATTGGCTGGGAACTGGTTTGACTACCTCATCTACTGATGCTTCCAATCTGGTGACGTGTCCATCTCCTTGTGCAAAACTTCGAAATTTGCATGATGATGAATCCTCTGCTCATTATCCCAATGAGTACCCATAAGATTGTTAATGACGATTGTTGAGATTGATGTCTTAAACTTCTGGTTAAGATCTTCTTCCTTGGTTTAGATTATACGTAGATCGTCGCCTATGATTTCTTGGGATACTTCAATACTTGCGTCTACTGGATGGAGTGACGTGTTACTGATCTAACTGAAATTGTTGACTACAGGCATGATTACCTATTTTTGAGGACGAATGATAGATGCTGATATTTTAATTTGGCATCCATCTTCTATTTTTATGTTTCTGGTGTCCTGAATTCAGATTTCATTATTGGACTGCTTCTGTATTGCATAAATAGTTTGTCTTGGTGCTGACCCAACATTTGTGCGATTGATCATGTGTGATTTGAAAGTTCTACTGGATACTGTAGTTGACTGCGACCATTGCTTTGTCTATGTCTGCAGTGGTGTACGAGTTATTTCATATTTTCTAGGAATAGGCGTCAAATTAGTAAGGTTAAGGTAAGGTAAGGTTTCTGAACTTGAAGTGGTGACAGACAGTCGTAGATGTTTCCATTCCTATACATTACGGAGGCTAATCCTTGATAGTGGTTATATACTTTGTCGACTAGGCGATAATGTAGGCGTTCAGCATACGGATGTTTACTTCATTTATTTTTATCCGGTCATAATATTGCTGTACTTCATGTTCCTTGAAATCAAGGAATTTTTGAAATTTGTTTTTAATGTATGCTTGGTTCCATTGATGGAGGCTATGGTGGCGATCATTACGTTGGATTGTTCATTTGCTATGTCCATCAATCTCTATTGATTTTGATTTAAATTGCTTATATCTTGGTACACTTTATCATGACGGAAGTTAAAATGTTTTCTACTACTCCTCTTTTGTTCTCCGTGGCTTGACGAAATGTTCAAGATTGATAATGTGGATTTGTTTCTGTTCTAGCTGTTGGTTTAGCTCTCCAAAATGTGCTTCGTTGGATATATCAGCTTTATTGGAATTTGTCAGGGTGTTCCTTTTTCTTCCTAACTCTTCTGCTAGCTTCGTATTTGTCTTTTCTTTTGACCTTTCCGCAGGGTTATTTTTTCGGTGATTGCTTTCGTTGCGGACACTATTCGTTGTCTTTTTTGCAACCTTTTGTATACGTGACCCGTGCCATCCATCCGGACCGTATCTGTCATCCCATTGCCTCTTTCCATTTTCTAATTCCTGGCCGCAACAAGATTTCTGATTTTTTTATCTATCGGGCCTGGCTTGTGGAACTCCGGATCCAAAATCCACAAAGATTGTGGATCTGTGGATCTCCGGATCCGCTCTGTTGGCAATGTTTCACTCCTTATTGTGACATCTTGGATGATTTCTTGTGGCAATTTCGCTGTTATTTTGAAAGTCGCCTGAAAGTACTCCTGAGTCCTGGCTGTAGAATTGGCTTGTTTGTCCATTAGTAGCTGCTGTTATGGATGGTGCTACTCCTTCCGTCATCACATTTGGGTTTTCTCTTGGAATGCCGAGGCTGATTGTTCTATCGTAGTTTCTTCAACTGATAGAGGCATTTGGACATGGTGCTGTGGGAACTGGTCGCCCGGATTCCACTGTGGTGCTCCTGCCAGAATAAATTTGCAGGAGGAACTGACCGTCTCGGCTGCCGCCACCACAAGAAAATCTTCATAGCCCGCCAAGAACTTTTCTTTTAACCCTGACGTTGGTTTTGCATTGTTGGCCCCGGACACGACAACTGTTATGTCATCTTCATCGATAGTTTTTGCTGCCGTCAAGTTGCTTGATTCTTTTTCCATCTCTGCTTGTAATTTCTCTTCTAATAATTGTTCACTATTTTCCTTTGATTCCCATTTCTATTTAATGAAGCTGTTCTGTTGCTTCCGAATTATTTTGTAACGCCGCCAATTCTTCGCGTCTGTTTACTCCATTTCAGATAGATTGAATTATGCGGCGACTTTAACTTCTTCTTTAACTTTAACTTCGTTTAGCTCTTCATCCAAGATTTGTTTTTTTTCCATCTTATTTAGCGCTTCTTCCATCCGAGGCTGACTTGCTTCCAATGCCTGCAAACACTAGTAGTAGGTTGTATCTGCCTACTTTTCGAACTCGGATGGGTCTTAACCTTATGGAATATTCAAAATTTCGAGAACATTCACGTTGTGTGTTATTATGTTAGTCTAAGGATAAACTTTTTATTATAATTAAGTGATACTAACTAAAATTATTTTAATGTTATACTTTAGATTTATCATAAAATATCTTCGCAGACTCATTTTGATTCATTAATCGATATTGAACAGGCAATTCGTGTTGATCCATTCGGCAACATTGCAGGTACACAAATAAATAAATTAGTTTTAGCTATCAAAAACGTTGTCCATATTTGTCTTTAGGTATGTATAATATTCTGGTACACCATCATTTACAATCTGCTGGTAGTGATACGCATACACGAATAGAATTTGATGTTACAACTAATACGAGGCCACAACGCACCACTGGCTCAGCAACTTTGTCAGATCGTCATCGTTTAAGTCTTAGAAATGACAGTACATCTATGAGGAAATCAGCGGATGCGTCATTATTAAATCATTACGTAACGCCAAGACCAAAGTGAGTTTTAATGATTGTGTTATGTTTCAAATGTTTTTAATCTGTATAATATATTTAGACTAATTAATCCACGCGCTGGTTCAACAAGAAGCAAAGAAAAGCAATCACCATCTATGACTCGAACGATGTCAGTTCAAACTGGTACACACAGTGCACGCACACCTCTGAGCTCGATAGGAACGCATCAACCTGCACATACGTATTATGCGCAACAAACGCCACGTTGCCAAAGTGTAAATTATGAAAATAGTCCCGGTTCGGCTAATATCAAATCACCGGCTGCGAAAAGAAAAGCAAAAGTATTCCAATTTATGAATATTATTTAAAAAATTTATATGTCTATAATTTCATGAATCCTGCTATGTGTTATTAGATAAAAGATATGCATCCAGCGCCTCTACCACTGAGAAACTATAAAGTACAACTGCGTGAACGAAATAATGATTTCAATCAAGGAGATTCTCAAACAGATAAAACACCTCTAACATCACATCCGACACGACCGTTATCATCTTTGCGTAAGCCATTCGAGAAACAATCCATCGGAGATACTTTAGAGCGTCGATCAGTTCGAATAAACAGAACAGAGACTTTAGAAGAAAAACCAGGAATAGTATCATTAGAGGATTATGGTATTGGTTTTACACCATTACGACAAACAAAGAGTAATAATAACTGTAATACCGCAGAAGCTATGGAATTATCAAACAGAATAATTCCATCGGATGGAAATAATGCTGGACGTATTTCACAACACGTGACAACGTTGCAAACTGTTAGTGAAACGTCAGCGTGTGCTACAACTAATAGTAGTTGTGACGAAAGGTATTTAAAGTTCATTTATTTTTGCATTTAATTTTTCATACAGAAAATAATTTTCATTTCAGTTCACCGACTATATAATAAAAGTCTCTATCTGTTACCAGTCCACTAAATACTAACATATAAACATTTCTTACTTTTATTACTTATACCAGTGGTTCTTAACCTTTTTAGACTCACGGGTTTGCAAGATTTTTACGAAATACCGTCGTAAAATGAAACATTGTGCACATAACTTTACATATATATATATATAGATTCGGTTTACAACGTCCGTCTACGTCTTCCGATTTCCAGTCTCCACTGATCTCGGTTCTGCCAGAGGTCGTCCCCCAGTTCTCCCAATCTGATCTCCCTATCTATCCCCTCTCTCTAACTTTTCCTTGGTCTTCCTCGCTTTCGTCTTCCCTGGGGTGTCCACTCTAACATCTGCTTGGGGAGCCTTTCTTCAGACATCCTTTATACGTGGCCATACCACTTAAGTTGTTTACTCCTTATATCGTCTACTATGTCATGTGAAACCCCCATAATTTGTTTGATCCTTTCGTTGGTGACTCTATCCATTTTTGACTTGCCCGCTGCACGCCTCCAGTAGTCCATTTCCGTGGCTCTTAG
>WYDF02292199.1:0-16192 GCA_009867245.2 Adranes taylori | reverse complement strand
GAACTCTTAACTACATGCGTTGATATATCACACGAAAAAACCGACGCACAGTAGTTTCTGCATCTAAATTGACTCAGAGACTGCTGTGAATCCAATCCAAATGGAGTTATTTCAAAAATAAATTTCAATATCAAACTATGCTTAACTTTAAGTATTTGGGTTTCAAGACAAGTCTCTGGAATTTTACGTCCAATAATTTGAGGAGATATCCGAGAGCTGAATATCAGGCATTGAAAAGTCCCCCCAGTTGCTTAAAATATCAGACTTACGATAAAGCGTTCTTCTGAAGAAATGGAGTCTCGCCTTTGGGTATCCTGCTTTTGTGATAATTACCTCACAAGGCTTATATGAGTGAACCTGTTACATTGCAATAACCATTTCTTTCTGATGCCTTTTTTTATTTTTTATAAAAAGCCATGTATGCAATTGCAATTAGCTGGTTCCCATCCATTCTAACACAGTTATGGATGCAAACTAATTTAGGTTTGAAAAATTTAAACTTCACGATAAGCATACAACGAATCCCATAGGTTTATCGGACACAACACGCTTTTCTTCAACGGATCAACATTCTTTTAGAAACTGAGAGGAAAGGGACCACCCATATACGTTCATTCTATATGGCCTCAAAGAATTGAAAAACAACGCAATTATACTGTTTTACGTGAATGGGGAAAGACCTGTTTACGCGTCACATTACAAGACTGCAAGATGGAACGAACGGATCGTCTTACAAGAAAGGCTGCAGGAAAGTGATTGTGTGGATGGTAATGAATATGATTATCAATGAAGCCATGTTGGAAAAGGAGAGTTTATCGGGAAAGAACGACAGTGGATGTATCGCTAATATTAGATAAATAGCTAATACAAATTATAAACTTAGAAGAATTTGTAACAGTAGGATATGTCCACGTCGATTTTTAATGGGATGTGTAGTTGTCGATTGTATTAAATCGACAACTACACATAATTATATTTCCAAAAGACATATACTCATAATCAAATGTTCTCCGGGAAGTTTAAAAACTCTATTTTACTTGTGTTTTAATGTTTGATAATAATTTGTAATAAGTTTCGAAAACTTCTATAATACTATCAACTTTTACTTGAAATCCGTGTAATAAAATAGATAATTAGCAAAACGTGCGAAAGTTTAAGAAGTTTAAATAACAAAACTCTGAATGGTAAACCCTAGTTACTCTAGTCTGAATGCAAACTGCACCTGCTACCTACTATCTACCTATCTAGTAATTAGAAATACACAATAAAATTAAATGTGCTGCAAAATTTAAATGGATTTAAATGCATTCACTCAGTTTGTATAATATTTCGAATTTTCTTGATATGTGTTTTTGTCTACTTACAATGTACTGGTATTTACTACAGAATATGTTCATATTGTAAATTAATTTGTACGGGACAGAATAGGACAGAGTTGATAAATTAATAAATTATGCTTTATCTATTCTGTCCCATTTCATCTAGCAGTGTGATAACTTAGCCCCAAAGTTATTAAAAAATATATATATTTATTAAATACGAATCTCTTGAGGCATATTGATATAGGATTCTCGTTAATTCAATTAATGAACAACCGCAATAATCAATTCCTTAATAAATCATAAATTGAATGAGAAATCCTCTAACAATATGTCTAAGTAGACTTATCTAATTCATCAGAGAAATATAATATACAATTAAATATAATATAATATATAACTTAACCAATCACCTAATCAATAATAGAAAATTAGTTAAATCAAGAGAAAAATATAAATTAGCACATATAATCTTAATAAAATCCAGAAACGGTTAAGAAAGATCAGAGCCTCCCACAAACGTATCAAAACATGGAAGGCCTACACACATCTAAACAACTAAAACATCAAACAGATTCACGGAAACGATTAAGCAGGTGGCTTTTGTTTGTCAAAGCTTTGTCTAAAGCCCGACAGCGAGCGGCGCACTTTCATCTACATGCAGGTGCATTGTCATATATGTTGAGATTTACGATTTACATATATCTTTAATGATGGCGAGTTTTTTTTTTACTAAAAAAAGCAACGGATTCTAACGCTTTCCTTTTGTCGGTAGAGAGCTGTCTTAAAACGACATTTCACCCACCATACTTGCTGAATGATGGGTAAGATATTTACCCTTATGGCTTTCAACAAACCTTATCGGATGATAAATGCACACTTTTGATCAGAAGGTGCATAATTGTAGATTTTCTATGCATAATTGTAGATTTTCAAGCTCCTCTTACTACCCACCATAGTTTGGAAATTACCACTACTAACATTTCACTAGATAACCGTCAACAAAATAATGCAACTTGGATCCTTAAATTTTCTTGACGTATCAGGAAGAAACTTCTGATTGATCGGAAGTATAACCTTATGTAATACTTAAGCGATTAAGAGAGTTTAAAAAATCACACATCATAGCACCGAATTAATTTGAACTTGAAAAAAAAGTACTAGCCTATATATCTCGGGTCCTATGAAAGTTAGAAAAACGAAACTCAGAGAAAGTATGTAAGTCTAAGGCGCCTCAATTTTGCCTGTGTGAGCAACTGAATATACTTAACCGATTTTGAGCAAGAAAATAATTTTTTAAAAACTTTTTAGTAACACCATGTATATTTTTTAGATTTTAGTAGCGCTTGTGCTTTTATTTAAACTGATGCCACACATAATGGGTCTTACTCTTGTTGTTTTAAACATATAACCCTTAACAACTTAAAATTTCGTAACTTGTCCCCATGCCAACCACCATTTAACAATCATATTATATACATGTTACGCCTACATAATTCCTCATATATGCAAAGTTACAGGAAACATTATTTTACGTTGTATGAGACGTATAAACTGCTGTTGCAATTAAATAAATGTTGTTATCAGTGGCGGGTGGCTCTTAGAACTCTGGGAGGTGTTCAAAATGATTATTTTATTGAGAAATTTAGTCTTAAGATTAGGGGAATGAAATTTCGCTCTCATTTGTATTATGCGTCGAATGAAAGTAGTGCCATCCATGCAAGTAGCATTAAGCGCGATGTTGCCACAATTAAAGTTTTACAAGCTTTTTGATACATCTCAGGAACTATAAAATGTAGGACATTTGAATAAACTTTAATATATAGACCACCAAAAGCTCGTTCAAATTAACTTGAATTTTTTTTTATTACATACTAACATATATACAGGATGTTTTTTGTTTTGTAAACTTTAGGGTTGATTTAGTTGAGACCGGCTATTGTACATTAAATATTTATCTTACTATGGAAGTTCAAAAAATAAAGCTTGGGGAACAAGTGTAGGACCCAGGGATCTGAATTTTACTCAAAACGGATACAAAGCTAAAGTCCCTTAAAAGCGATAGTGGGAAAAATTATGCCAAAAACGGCAGCAGACCGCGCAAAAGCCCGCGTCGTAGGCAAATACGGGGAAGATGTGAGTTTAATGGGTAGGCAACTTATAGATTAGAGTAGTGTTGTTTAATTTACCCTAAACACTGTTATTCTAATTGAATTTAATAGACGACTTAAACGGTGACAGTCAAAACTAAAACGTTCAACTTTTGTTTTATGCCAGATATAACAAAACGTAGGACTTCCAATATATGAAAGACAACCACCCAACATTCAACCACCCAACATTTATACCTATCCAACTCCTGCAAGACAATCTCACAATGTGTGGACCTTTCAACTCCTATTATACTTTTCAGACAACCTATTTGTACTCTTTCCACTTCTTCTCTTTCTTATTTCTTTCTCTACAGTCGTATTCGTGGTGATACATTCATTTTCGATACACTCGTTTTCGATACACTCGTTTTCGATACTCTCGTTTTCGATACTCTCGTTTTCGACCCAGTAGAAAACAAAACGTACGCGATACGTCCATGTAAGAATTGTCCAGTCGTATATATCGAATAAACAAAGCAATACCTCCGAAAAGGAATGTATCAACACGAATACGACTGTAGAGAAAGAAATTGAAATAAAAAAGAAAAACCCACTCTAGCTAATCACGTATTCAATAACAACCACATTTTCGACTTCAATGACCCTACAATACTTGACACCGAACCATTATACAATAGAAGACCCATCAGTGAAATGGTACACATAAAAAGCAATAAACTTAAGAACAGATACAAACAACTTAAGCAACTGATAAACGATACATAAACAAGAAAAATAAATGTAAAAACGAACTAAGAATATGAAAGTATGCAGTACAATAAATAAAGAGTTTAATGTGAATGAATCATTAGCTGTAAGTTTTTAATTAATTAGACCAGGTATGATTATGCCATAATTGTTTAAATATTGTATTTTCATACATAACTGTTACAGCCTGACGAAGTGAGCCGATTTGGCACACGAAACGCCGCAAATCTAAGAGTTTACTGATACAGTCCGCATCCCATAAACATAGATCCGAATTAAACTTTCTATTTTCTCTATTATTAAATTTCTTGTATTCAAATTCCGCGATCCAAGAAAGTTTTAACAGAAATACGTGATATAATCGTGAATGTAAATAATTATGTAGAGAAAGAGAAGAATGCTGGATATCTCCTTCTTACGCTTAATGCTGTTCAACAAAGAACTGCAGACGCATTAAAAATCAGTAATCAGATTGTCTGGAAAGATTGCCCATAAAAAGAAAATTCGTCTTTGAGCAAAGCAAGGAGACCTAAGCCAAAAACAGATGCCTTAGAAAATGGAGTGACAATAAAATGGAAATATTTAACTATTTACTGCAAAAAGAAAATACTAGAAACATTTGTTGCAATGCATGCGGAAAATGTAGACTCAAACTATCACGTAGAATAGTTTGAGAAACAATAAACACATATTACAACAATTAAGATAAATTCATGACAGGAGCAAATACATTATACATTATGTCAACAAAAAGTAGATATAACTTTTAAATACGACAATAATCTGAATCCTTAACTCATATTGCTGATAGTCCTAAGCCTGAAAAACTATGAAGGATTATTATATTTCTTTATTTTATTAAGGGGGAAAGCAATTTAATTCAATTTATTATAAATCACTAACTGTTGCTTTGTGAAATAACTGCACGTTGAAGCACCTCACGGGACAAAAGTTGTATGTTTTACTGAGGTTGTCATTATTATTTATCAATCCATTGTTATGTGCTTCTTTTGCTATTTTATGATGTGTGATCTAAATTTTCTTAATCTACGAAAGAATTATTTATCGTTGGAGATATGTAAAAATATAATACTTGTTATCGGCATGTTGGATATAGGCTCGTAGAATCGATAAATGATTAAAATAACCATTTAAACAAGTAACCAAACAACTGACTCAAAAACAACCAGACAAATAAACCAAATATTCATTTTATTTTCACATTTAATTAAAATAATTCAGGCTATGGAATTATCTACGATATATGGATACGAGTTTTTTATTCAGCATGCAATAATTGAACTCTGCGTAAAGATAGCTTCAGACCTAGGTCACCAAGCAAAACAACACTCGTTTTCTAGGTGCACGAAAAAGATAAGAAGCAGGGAGTCCAGAGCCGCCGGCCGCGGAAGGAGCGAGCACTGCCTATTGCTGTTGCCAACGCGAAGCACGTCTTCGTGTGTGTTAGAGAGAGAACTAGAAGAGAAAACAGGATGGAGAATACAGCGCGCATTCGACGTCTCTTTCGCCGTTTAAATTGTTGTTTTTGATTTTCTTTTTCTTTTGCGAGGTCACATCAGGTGCAGAATATTGTCGTACACATTTATAGCACTTACTTTTCGTGTCCTATGTTTATTAGAAGCTTTTGTCTTGCGTTTTCGATTCGAGTAACGAAAAGATTAACGTTGTTTATTCACAAGTATTTTTATACACTTAGATAAGAATGCTTTTAGAAACGACAACCAAGATCGTCAGCCAAATGGTGAGTCCCCCTCCCTCGGAGGGATGCGCGCTTGTTTGAAGCCAAACGCACAAAAGTGACATCGTTTCTTATTTTCATGTGTTAGAGAGAGGTAACGGAATAAGTGAGGAGGAAAGTAATAGCCATATTTCGTATTGACTTTCCTTTTGCTATAGTTTTTGTTCCAAGCAGACGTCTTTCATGCTTTTTTGTGCGATTGCACCCAGAACGAAATACGAACAAAAAATGCCTTAAATTTTTTGTCATGGCTATCGAATGTAGAAATTGAACAAAAAATTGGTACAAAATAAGAGAGAGGAATATGTTTCGTGCTCTTTTATGGCTCGCTCTTTTCGCGTCTAAAGTTTATCAACATAGTTTTCTTGTGATGCAATTCGAATAAACAACCTCTTATTAAAGACGCTGAACCCGCGGTCATTGCTCTCGTCTAGCAAAAGATTTTTGAATTTTAATGAGTTTATTGGCTTCTCATAACCTCGTCTGGACTAGAGTTCGATAACAGCGTATTTCGACAAACAACTTTAATGAGTTTAGTGAATATCTGGGGGCGCTACCTTTGCATGAGCAGGTTTTCCTATTATTTGTATAAAACGTACACCGTCTTGAATACTTTTCACGTATAAACTTTCCGTCACTATCGCGTGGTTGGCTAGCCACTGTTCTGGACGGGGAAGCGCAGCTCGTCGCTCGTTTGCGCGCTAAAGTCGATTGGCGAGCAACCCATCGTAAAATCATAGAAACGCAATGTTGTGGCAGGGATGCTAAGCGAAATTATTCCTTAAAATTCCTAACGTCCCAAAAGCGATCGCTGATTCGAGGAATATTCTTCGTTCTTCGACTAATTCCTGCCCAATTGCTGCCGTCAGCATCAAAAACTACCACATTCTAGCTGGATGCGGTGAAATCTCTAAATTCATATAAAAGGCCATATCTAGGCCTACTTCAACAAGACGCATTCTGAGTCTTGTTTCTGTCAGATCATGAGTGAGCATATTCGCATAGTTCTAACAGTCATAACATTCTAATAGGCTACAAACTTATTCTCGGAGAGTGAGCAACAGTCGCACTCCTGAATCTGTTTGAAAACACAAAGTAAGCGCCAAAAGTAAAATCGTAATTAATATTCTTGAATTTAATTACATTAAATTAAATTCATTCCTTCAACACTAAAAGCTCACAACTCAAAAAAAAAATTGTCAGGTAAACAAAATTCACGACCTTAAAAGTTTCGGCTGAGATCTTTCGATCCTTTAAACATTTAACTCGTCTATTCTATTTTCATCTACACTTTTCATTACCCTATCCGTACACCTACTATACTAATGAGGAAGAGAGGTGATCGCCAACAGAAGGGGAAGCTTACCCTAGGGGAGCGTCGCCCTAGGGGAAGCTTACTTGGCCCGCAGAGGAAGCCGAGATACGACTCCCGAGTGACCAATCAAACAGCGTTGTCCGAGAACGCCGCGATATAGTTGACACCGAGCTGTTCATATCAAAACCACTACTGAATCCTCCGCGGATCCAGTCCGACGATCTGTGGATACCTCCAGGTTCACCATTGCCTTCGACAGCACCAAGAGACGTCTCATTACCTCTGACGCCGGGAAAAGGATGGTTATATCAAGTTACGCCACAAAAACTTCGTCGTCATCTGTTCCGGGGCATTTTTGATAATAGCGACTAACGTCACCACCTACCTCACGGTTCCTTGCATTATAATTAGAGGCAAATGGCAAAATTGACAGTCCAAAATAACGACGCGATTTAGAATCAACAATAAATTATAATAGTTTCTTTTAAGAGCATTTATGTTATAGAAATTTATAGTACCTCAGGCGTAAATAAAGTTTATATTTTATTCTGCAAACTGCTATAACCTAAAATATACTATGCCAGATAAATTAATCTAAAAAATAATTAATAATTAATTATCTAACGTCAGTCTAACTAGCATGTTGTTTACGTATAAAATTGGAACTTGGAATACAGAAATGAGCTTTTTTGCCCATGTATATAAAATTATGTTTACTCTTTATCTCACATATTATCTTCTAAGACTCCTCAAGGCCAGATAGTAGCAACCCAAAAATATAGCTTGAATATTACGCCACACCCCCGATGTTGCTATTCGGGTCGTATGTATAGTTTGATATAAAACCTTGAACATGTAATATTCACCCACAATAATCAATCACGCGTTTATCAGACCTATATAAGCAAAGCATGTAAACATGCAAAAAAAATCAGATTGAACAAAAGTCAATTAGTGTTCTTGTTGTCTGACCACGACATTGTTAAGCAGATAAAAAAATAACTTAAAAGACTAACTTTACTGTCCTTACTTCCGAAACCGATCATATTTACCTTGTACAAGTTTTCACACATCTCACTAACCCAATTAAAGCGCCTGTAGCTTTGAAATATATACTAATTAGGAAAGTCTGTACAAAATTTCAAAGTTTAATATTTCTTTCAAACTTTTCTCGATTTTAAGGCTTTGAATGAAAATGAAATTAGGAAAAGGTCAGTACTTTAAAATTCCCACTACTCAAACCTAAAACTGTACCTAGTATTGTGAATCTAAAAAAATTGAAGTCAGTATAATGTCATTAAAAAAAAAAACCGGTAGATTTAACGAAAAATGCTCGAAAAACTAAAAACATTCAAACACTAACAATAACAATCAAACTCTAAAAGATTTTTGAAGCAAAAATGAGTCATTCCAGAGTTGTTGCCGAGTGACTGAAATAAATAGACTACTAGTATTTCAAAAACTCCATATTTAATTGAAAACCTGGACAGTAAAGCAAAGTCAATTAACAAAGTTAACATCTGAAAAAATAACAAAAGATATATCAATATAGCAATATAATCATGTTTCCAAAGCTGGTAAATTTTTGGAAACAGTTTATTATTAAATATGAAAAATAATTAAATTTCAAAATTTTGAAATATTTCTGTATTTCCATTGTTGGAAATTAAAGTTAACAGTTACTTTAATTTATTCTTGGACTTTTTCTATTTTGCTTTGGCTCACTTCATTTGCGGAACTGGTCCTTTAGAAACACTTGATATGAATTTGCCGGAAGAAGCAACTACGCATGCCGGAATTTAAATCTTAGCGTAGGAATCTTATAAAATATCTGAGCGGATTTATCCTTGCAATCATTTCAGAAAATAATTTGATATGGCAATACAGTTAATTAACAGGAAATCTAAAGAGGTAAATCTTCTTTCTCATAAATTTATATAAAAAAATTACAAATAGCTTTTTAAGCAAAGTAGTTCTGATGATGATATAATCGTGATCTCGAAAGTTTTAAGTATATTTACCACCATTATTTGTACTACATTGATATAATACATTTATACACATAGGTGCTCTGACCAATATATACCATCAACTGCCAAATTTGGAAATATTTCTAACATAGCCTTAAAATTAGCACCTTCTAACTAATTAAACCGATATTTCTAAACCGTTCTTACGACACCTAACTAAGCCGTTCTTTAACAGTACATTGGTGAAATTACACGCATATAGCGACAATAGTAGACTCGAACGACTAAAGACGGCAGTCAAAAAATTTAATATGTCTATTGCAATTTCATAGCAATGTACCGTTAAGTTGAAATCTTTCCTCGCACATGTCCGATGAGACCGCGAAACAAGTACTTGTTGCATGTTAGTAATTTTTCAACTTTACAAATTATTTTTTAAGTTCAGCATAGGATAAATTGTATATCCACAGGGAACAAGCTAAGACTGTTTTAGCAAAAAATGCACTAAGTAATATTATATTCCATCTGTTATTTCAACTTTTGTTAATTGATTGTGATTTCCCAATTACGTTTTAAATTAAATATGGAGTTTTGAGAGTGATCATAATTCAATTATTTTAAAAGAATTTTTATCATTGTTGTTGCCAATACCGTTCTTTCTTCGTACTTGATATGCCGTCCTTATGTCAAAAAATTCTACTTACAAAAAAATTCACGTAAGCATTTTTCAGTTATCGTACCAGCCTATTACGCCACATTGCAAACCACAAATTTATCTCGGTTTCTACACAGCTTAATTGTATCAGTCTTAGATAAAGACGAATTTGGACCTTAACAAAGATCGCTAGAAACTAAATGCGCCAACAAGAGATGCGAAATTCATCTGCAAAGTGCAAATCGTAAAAGCAGAGAACAGTGCGTTAATTGCTGCTATTTATGCTGAACATAGAAGGCAAATATGTTTGGACTGTACTGTAAACTTATAAATATTTATTATATTTTAATAATGTAATATGCTATGTACGGTTTTATAAGTAAAAGCCTTATATTTTGTTTTAATTTATTTAAATTTAATTGGTGTTGTATATTATATAAAACCATGTTAGTGTCTACGTCATATAAAATTACGTTAGTATTCTAGGGTTAATATGTTAAAAAAAATAATTTTTCCAATTTAAAAACTGCTTCGAAGGAAGTATAATGAGGCACGAAAAGTATCCTGGAAGGTCATAAGCGGCATATATAGATCACTGAAAGTGAATTAGTTCGGTTTTATTTAATTCATAGTATGATAAGCAACGAATCAGTAAATTTTTGAATGATATTATACGCAATTAGGAAATGACAGACAACATAAGCAGCATAGAACAATGATATACTTGTATGCTGATATAGTTGTACGAAACAACAATGAATCGTTGATACGCACATGCAAACAATGTCGAACATTTAATATTTGTATGAAAATTAGAGGCAGTAGGGTTTCATGCATTTTCTTCTAACAAATACTGGAAAATTTGCAATGGAAACATGACATTGCACAATAAACCAAAAGCAATCCATAATAAATAATCCTTCACATTATGAATCAATGATTAATTATTAACACACTGAGCTAGATGAATCAAATAACACGACAAACGGAAGACAGCCAGAAAGTAAATACACCTGAAGCAGAAATGAAGCTCATAGAAGTCAAGAAGAATATCTTTTGAAGTAGGTGCAATATAGTGAGGCATATAGCATTTGACATTAAAACTGAGACAAAACTTCCAGTAGACCTAGAACAATATCTAACTGGCGGTGCCATTAATTTGGCCCGCGAAAGGGTTCTAGACAAAAAATCAGAAATTTTCTTTAAATGTCGTCCTTGTGAAAAAGGTTTAATAATCGAATCATCGTTTGTTTATGACACGTGTTATCCCGCGCGCAGAGCAACGCAATGCTTCCCCCGCCACTACGAGAGACGCATAGAGTACAGCGCATCACAGCTCACGCATGCCAAACATGCCAGTGCCATTGAATGTAGTCTGTCACTTCAGTTCGTCTCGTCACAAGCACCGCACCTGTTAAGTTAGACTCAAAAGTATCGTGCCTATCGTCGCGTGTTCTGTTTTATGAATTTTGATGAGGTTATTAATATAATAGTAAGTCATTGCCTGTTAATTCCTTCTTCTTGATTTCTTGAATTTCAATACAAGAATGAGAGAAGAATAAGTAAAACGTAAAATTTATATTGAAAACAGGAGTCACAAAGAAAGTTGGGAGAGTGAGTAGTTGATTGCTAACAATAATGGAAAGTTGCAGTGATTATTATGCATGAACGCTGTTTCAGTGGCTAATATAATGTGAGAAGACGTTACTCAACAATGCATGAAAACAAGTATGCTACGTATACAGATAAAAGTTGGCATGCAGTAGTTACAGATTTGAAGAAAAATCATAAACAATAAACTGATTTATTTAGTAAAATATTATACTCTCAAACGCATTCTTTGTATGCATCTTATGGTGTGTCTTTTGAGCTAGCAAAGACAAGAAAAAACCTTTTACTGATGGCAGTTTAATTAAAAAGTGTGCCATTCAAATGGCAAAGCTTTTGAAGATTCTAAAATGGCAGAGAAATTTGAATCAGTATTTCGTTTCACATCAAACCATACAAAGAAGATTTGTTGACATGGCTGAGTAAGTAGAAAAATCGTTGCTTAGGCAGGTTAGAAAAAAGCTAATATTTCTCACTTTGTCTGCATGAAAGCACTTATCAGACAAATGTTAGTCAGCTCTTAATATTTGTACGTACTACGTTTGAAGATTTCTTCAGCAAAGAGAAACTATTTGTTGTTTGTCCTCTTTATGGAACAACAAACGAAAAGAGGTCCACGAGGCTCTGAAGAAAACAGTTGATAAAATTGGAGGCTTAAAGTGTTCAGATGGGGCACCATTAATGAGAGGTTAAAAAACTGAATTAGTAGGGTCGCTACGGGAGAACTGAGTTACTCGTCCGACAATTCGTTGTATAATACATCAGGGAGTTTCATGTGGAAAACTAATCAAGCAAGATCAAGTTTTTCAATACGTGATTAAGATTATAAATCTGATTAGAGGTGGGAACTAAGGCCTTTTACACATGCAACTTATTGGAAACAGAGACCGAGAATGGAGACTTGCTAATGGACGACCATGTGAGTTGGCTGAGTGCAGAAAATTGCAAGGACCTTCTTTTTATCTTAAAAAAGGAAATCCCTGGATTCCTCAATAAACATGTTCCATCTGACACATCTGAACTGGAAGTGAATTAGTAACGGTGGTTTAATTGAACTTAGTAGACTTAATTGTTCTAATCAAAGCAGGGTCGAAATTTGTTTACAACTAGTATACTGCTTTTTATATTTTTATTCAATTTGTAACATAATTTGCTCTTGCATGAGATTCAGGGTTGGATTAGGAATTCGTTTGATCTTAATTATAATAAAGTACATAATTTCTTATATGATAAATACAGAAAGGCAATAACAAGTTTAAATCGTTTGGCTAATTATTCTAGTATTTATAACTGCAAATATATAACTCGACGTGGGATGTTAAATGACTGACAATAATGTTGATTCTAAATATAATTCAAAATTTGTTAGGCTGATCCATTTCTCTTCTTCATTCAAAATAATAAAGCAAATAAGGCGTGACGAACTAAATATGATTGTACTTATTTTATTGTATTAGGTTTATTCAGCTATGGGTACGGTTCTGGAATGAAACTTCTCTTCTGTACCAATGGCGTTGAAGTTGTAATTGTCGACATTGACTGGATTAAATAAATGAATCTTGGTTAGTTGAACAATACGTGGATGAAGGTCGAGCGGAGCATTGGCAGATACAGAACTTTATCGATGCGCTGTTGTGGTAGGATTTTCGTAGATATGCGCGCAGGTGTAGAAATGCTTTGAAAAGTTATGACAATATGCTTTTATGATGAATTATGATTTTGTGGATATTGACTAAGAATTTGCCTTGACAGAATGAATTTGACCTCTGCCGAAGTACTTAAACTGGCGTCGGTGGTGACCTCGTAGTCTAGAATGGTCGGTATTATCTAGGTAACGTCTTCTTCTCGAGTGACTCTCCATATCTTGCATCGATGTCAAGGATAATGGGAAAATAGTACGAGAATAAGAAAGTGATAATTATTTGGGAATCGAAAGATTCAGCAGAAGATGTGTCTTCGGATACTTAATCTTTTTTTTGTTTCGTAGAAGTTGAATTTCATTTTGTAGAATTTTAATTTACTTATTTTTTTGTAGATTTAATATGTTGTTTGAATATTTGAGATTTTACTATAGCGCTTTAAGATTAGATCAATACTGGCTGTGATATTTCTCGCTGACCAAACGAAATTAACTAGGTCTTATTTCAGAACTAAAGCTTTGGCTTAGCGCGATTGGGTTCTCGGGGCCATTCAGAGACAAGAACTGAAAAATTGCGCCTGAGGATCACTGGCCTGGAGTACTCCTCTTATGCAAATTATCTGGGAAGAAAGCTGCTCCTGATGGATCGGCTAAGCTGTGGAGTGTTGTCTAAGGCTGTGGCTTTCGACGGCGTCTGTCGCAATAATGCGGAATTTGAAGGAAGCCTCTGCTACAATATTTTTAGGAAGCTTTTCCTGATACGTTAAGAAAAGTAGTGGTGATTTCACCACTACTAGTGAAATGCAAGTAGTGGTGATTTATAAATGGTGGTGGGTCCCACTAGCGGTGGAAATATTAGCTTGATGCGGTCAAAATCTCAAAGTATCGCATAGAAAACGTCTTCTTCATATATGCGTTAAACCAATATCCAATTGAAAAGCCAAGTTGAAAGCCAAAAGGGTAAAAACTTACTCGTCATTCAGAAAATGTGGTGGGTGAAATAATTAATGCGCTTCTCATCGAAACAAATATTGACCGACAAAGAAAATCGTTAAAAACTTTATTTTAAAATGATAAAAAAAAGAAAAGTCGTCCTTATCGGAGACGTAAAAAATCGCTTATACTATACATCAATGAGTGCCATCAATGAGTGCCATCAATGAGTATACATCAATGAGTGCCGATGTGGGTTTATGACCGGCGGTGAGCATCAAAGCTTTGACACGACAATGTCGCCTGCTCTGTGTAGGCTTACTCGTTTCGGCAAAATCTGTTTGATAGATGTGTAGGTTTGTCTGAAGCAGTGAACTTACCCGTTTTTTTCTGTTTTTTTAATGTTAACGTATTATGATTATATTGAGCATTTTATATTTTTTCTTGATTTAACTAATTTGTTATAATATTGATTAGTTGATTATTAGGTTGTATATTATATTTAATTGCATATTTTATTTCTTTGATGAATTAGATTAGTCAATTTAGATATATTGTTAGAGAATTTCTCATTTAATTTCTGATTTATTAAGGAATTGTTTATTGCGATTATTCAAGGAAGTCTTCAAGGAAGAAACCAGACCGTTTCAGATTTGATTGGAATATTAAATGCCTTTCGGAGTAAGCTGAAAGTGTTCAAATATGTTCTGTAAAACAAAAACTTGACACACTTCCCTAGGTATCTGTAACTAGAAAATGAATTCAAAGATATGGAGAATATTTAGTTTTCAAGCTGCAGTTTACAAATTCTAGAAGTTATTGATAAATTCAATACAAGATTTGAGGAAATTGAAAGACTGAATAATAGTGTACTGCTTTATAATAATTCTTTTGGAGCTACTATTGAAGATCAACCGCCTGACCTACAACTTGAGTTGTATGATCTTCAAGCTGACATGATCCTAATGGCCAGAGAAGAAAAGGGACATGATTTTTTTCAAATTGCTGTCTAAGGAGATATTACCAAACTTGCGACATTTTGGACTGAAAATGATATCAATGTTCGCAAGCACATATTTATATGAAAGTGTGTTCTCCTTCATGAAATTCATAAAAACTACAATAGAAGCATCCTTGCCGATTCTTCTTTACTTCATCGCATGAGATTGTCTTCAACTGAATTGGAGGTGGACATTTCTTCGTTGGTTGATGGACCTGATTGCCCACAGTGATCACATTAAATACATCTTTTCATTGTTATAGCAATTTTGTCTTAGTTATTAAAAAAATGTTCTTTATACATTCCAAATATGTAAAAGTAGTATTTGAACAATTAAAACAAATAATATTACTTTTGTTTTAATTATTTTTATACCTTAGATTGTTTTTCATTGTAACTTAAATTTTTTTATTATCAAATGGCTCGCAACCATATTTAAGGTTTTAGTTGCGACAATTGAGACCTTGCAAGTTGGACACCCCTGAAGTAAAATAAACGGCTCGAAGAACTTTTAAAAAAGGCCTTAAGTTTAAGACGAAAAAAATGAAAGCACGTACTTATAAGAAATTCAAGTCTTTTAATCAGACGAGGGGTGAGAATGAAAGTATTAAGTTGAGTAATACCAGTCAATTAGGTACATTTACAGTAACATACCGTTACATGTACACCTGAATAAATAAGAAATCCAATATCAAAAATTAATTTAACTTTTTAACTTTAGTTTTGTGTCATAAAATGAAACAAAACATTTTATGCCATATTTGACTGGCATATTAAAGAACATGAAAAAGTAAATCCGACAAGAAATATGCAACCAATAGAGTACAGACATTACGCTAATTATTGTCAAACTAATCATATTGTATGTAATAATTCTAGAATTCTGAACAAAAATTTATATTCAAAGTAGTTAACCTTCGGAACATAATACCTCAAACAATAAATAGCTGATGACAGACAGACTGATATTAAATGGTGTAGATGATTTAAGCTAAAATTTACTAGATCCGTTGAATGAATGTATGAATGGAGCTCCATTTGTGCTTGATTGTAGTTATATATATATATATATATATATATATATATATATATCGGTTAGCCACAGGCGTATGCAGATACACACTTTTCATCAG